>CAMRHE010000200.1:0-145000 GCA_947044405.1 Leptodactylus fallax | reverse complement strand
GCTGGTCTGTGTCAGACCCCTGCTGATCCATTATTTCTGACCTATCCTTGGGATAGGTCATCACTTCTTTTAGTCCCAGAAAACCCCTTTAGACTGGGGCCTCATGTGGCGTAAACACCGTGGCACAAAAACGCAGTCTTTTACAGTCACTGCAAAGTGGATAGCGAATCCCATCCACACGTTGCAGAAAAGTACACCTTAGCTGAAATGCTGCGATTTCCAAAATCGTTGTGTTTTTGGAAATTGCAGCATGTCAATTATATCTACGGAAATGCTGGTGGTTTCCCTATAGGTATTATGGAAGCAGAAAGTCTGCAAAAAAACCTCTCCGGACTTTCTGTGAAAAGTGCTGTTGCGAAAAATTATGATGCATTTCTGACATGGTTTTTCCTGCAGCGCCTTTTCGCTGCAGCCTACTATGCGGAGGCACAGACCGTTTTTGTTGCTTCTCTTGCTGTAGATTTTGCTGTATTTTGTTTAACCAAAGCCAGGAGTTGATTCAAGAGAAATGGGAAATATAAAGTAATATCTTTTACGTCTTCCTGCTGAATTCACTCCTGACTTTGCAGAAAAAGTTCAACATAAATTGCACGAGTGTCTTCAGCCTATCTGCTGTTTTTAAATCTTTTCCCTTATATATCTCATGTTCAGTATTAACAGGTAATAAAATTATACATAAATTATTTATTTTTTTCATTTAGAAAGAAGACAACTATACATATAACTTCAAGTGGTATACAAAATATGCCTGCCCAGCTCTACCAGTGGAGTGTGTTGTGGTGGACAATAAAACTAATGACCAGTATGATCTTTCTAGGTATGAAAAGAAGACTTAGTGTTTTTCCGGGTGCAAAATATTGATGATCTCTTCAGAATAGACCCTGAATATTAGATTGGTAGGATCTATCTCTTGGCAAAAAAGATAGATGTGCAGTTAAAACTGCAGTTCCCAGGCCCCTAATGGTGGGCTCAGGTACTTAGATGCTGGCACATGCATCTTTTATGGACCCATAGTTTATATCTGTCTCCTGATGAGCCCCATAATAAAATAATGGGGTAAAATAGAGACTGCTTCAAATTGCCATCAATTTGAACGTTGACCATTAGTTCCAGAGCAAAGTAGGTGAGATTTTTAGATTTACCATTTTCCACTGCCTAATGGGGTGAAAATGTGTAGTATGATTAACAGGCTACTCCATATTTATGGAGCGGTTCTCTTGTCCATAGTGTGAATATCCCTCTATTCTCTGACGACACCTTCAAATTAAAGATATGGGGAGACAGTACATCAAGAAACCCCAATCTGTGAGACAGGGGAGTATGTTTTGGACTTCACTTTCTGGAGGGTAGTGAATACCAGGGGACTGGGTATTGAATTATTTTATTGTATACTAGTGTCTGATACTCAGATACTCAGTCCTACTAGCTTGAAATTGTAGGAGTTTTCATTTGGGGTGATGGATCCCATGGCTTTTATTTTAGATATTTATTAATAAAGCATTTTAGCATTTATATATCCCTATCCTTATTACCCCGTTTCTGTGAGTTGACCAATTTCAAGGGGATCTCACCCCCCGTGATGTGTTTTATGTGGCACATGACCCATCCTTGCAATTAATATGTCCTGTACTGGGGTCTTTGTTATAATGCATTTTTATTAATATAAAACTATTCCCCCCAATTTTACAGTTTATCTAAGGTACAAGGAGAACATTCTTCCAACTGGTTTGCCATGTCTCAAGGACAAGGGAGACACCAGAAATATTACATTAATGTCTGCCGTTCATTAGTGCCAGTAAAGGGATGTGACCCATTTGCTGCTGTTTGCCAAATGGGCTTTACGAAAGTATCTGTGAGTATGCTTAGAGTTTCTATTGTTACTGATTTTCTTTTACAAAGGTTATCTGGCCTAATGAATTTAAACTGGGGGGGATCACTTCAGTTATGTATCAGGCATTGTTAAACCTAGAACAGGGATTCTGGTGACATGTGAAAACTAAGATAATTGAGACGGAACTGTGATCTCTTTCATATGACACGCATGCTGCCAGAATATCAAAAGTTGTTTGAAAGTTTAGTCACGTTTTTACAAGTGAGTTTTTGATCAAGGAATTCTTAGGTAATGAGAAGGTTTCGGCTCTTAATGTGTAGTGCTTCATTTTGCCTATGGTGGCGCTGCAGGGAAATGGAATGATCACAGATGCTCATTTTAACATGGCCTTTTTAACATAGTCGAAAGAGAGGCAAACTACTACTATATACAAGACTGTCAGTCTAACAAGTCAAAATTGGCAGTTTCCGACTAGATAGATCTCATGTTTATGTTCAGTTTTAGACTGCTTGCATTTTTTTCCCCTTCATTTAAACCAAAGCATGCCATTTTTTTTTTTTTTTTTTTTTTTTTTTTTTTATTTGCTATCTTTTTTAATACAGGATAAGCCTGAAGAAACAGTAGGTATCAACAACCTGGGTGTCGCAATCACAAAACCCACTATAGAAGGCGTTGGAAGAATACTCATTAAATACATAAATGGCTCCGAATGTACTGATCAAGAAAATAACAATGTTTTATATTCATCACATTTGCATCTTATATGTGAAAAGGGAGCTGTGGTAAGTTTACCAGTTTTTTTTATCACTGAACTTGTGTTGCCAGTAATATCATAATCACATATTGTAATGGCTCATAATGACAACCTCTCCTAAAAATGAAGATGGCGCAGTGATCAGTTGACCAATATGGGTCTAGTTTCTGGAAGTTGTGACCTAAAAATATAATATTGCTTGGGTGTCATATAAACTAATACTTATATAAGCCAGATGTACCAGAGTAAAAGCACTGACACTCAGTGGTACTCTGGTTTGGCTCATAGGCTGGTTGCTGGCTAGGAGACACATCTTTATGGTGTCCATTTGGCAATCCTCAATAATTCATCCATACGCTTTAAATAATATTTTGAAGAAAGTTACATCATATCTCCTTTCCTGTTTTGTTTTATAGGCTACCAGCCCTAGATTTATCTCCAATGTCAACTGTTTAGCCACCTTTCTGTGGAATACAGAAGCTGCTTGTCCTATCATCAAAAACATACACGGAAAAGAGGTAGGTATGGACTAAACTTGTATGAAAAAGGAACTTCCTGTAATTGTGGGGAAAGGTTAGCATGAAGAGTTAACCTCGAAGTGTTTTTTGTCTGCAGGATTGTTTGATAGAAAATCCTAACACTGGCTTTATTTATAACTTTGAATCCTTGAAGAATGATCTTGGTTATACGGTACAAGGCAATGGCAAGACATTTAAGGTAAGAATTTTTCTTTGTCTAAAGCTCTTTTTACATCTGAGTTTTTCATCACATTACACCAACACAGTGCGGCATCCATCACACAACGAACGTAACAGATGGGGGGGGGGGGCAGTGCTACTTTTCCTGGCAAGTATTACCGTGTCTGTGACATGTTCTGAACAAAGCCTCTATAAAAGATATAGATGGGAATATTCATGTATACTATACACTGAATGGGTACGTTATTAAGGACACCCATCTAGTAGCATATTTGGCCTGCAGAACCATAGCAATTCATTATGACATACAAAGGTATCATGGGAAACAATGGTATGCCAAAAAGTCATTCCACCACTTTAGGGCCAATTTTTATGAAAAATGTTCTCGCTTTTGTTGGCCATAGCTACCATTTACAGTGCAGATTTTGGAGTGTTCATCTGACACAAGCTGGTTACAAGATATTGTGCACTGATAACAAGCTGGCTGGTCCCTCTTCTCTTAAGTCTGCAGGATACTGCGTAGTTTTCATAAAGAATTTCAGATATTTATTTATCTGACCACAGAACAGTTTTACATTTTGCATCAATTCATTTTAGTTGAAAGGTATTTATTGAATTATAACAATAAAACAGCAGTGCAGAACAGTCTCGAATGAGACTGTTCCAAGTGAAAATAAAGCATACAGTGCATAGTATATAAACATAGTAATTAATCAAAAAAGAAAGAATCCTGTAAAAGACTAGGGATCTTAAAGAGAATGTATATTATCAGAAAATTATCTGTTTTTTGAATCTGATATTTTATGTTTATAAAAACATTTTTCAAACATTTCTCATGTCATTATCTGTATTTAAAGGGGTTGTCAGTTTCTTGTTTATTATTCAATACTGCTGCTAGTGTGGCCACAAGCAATGCAAACAATTACTCTCCTCACTGGGGACAGACAGTAGTGTGCTACTTCCTGTACTCTTTACTTATTTTTTTTTTTTTTTTTTTTTTTTCCTTTTACCATAGCTGAATATCTGTGGCCCTGTCAGTGAGTGTGGCCAGATTGGAAAAAGTCCAGCGGCTGGTTGTGAAATTGAAAACAAGTTGGTATCTAGATCGGTAAAATTAAGTCAGTCACTGGATCTAGCTTCAGAAGGCACCATTACTCTTACTTATAGTGGAATAAAGGATGGTGAAACAGGTGAGTTGGATCATTACACCCTAGGTTGAACATCCCACACCAATAGTGCCATGTAGCGTCCACAAGCTGATGAAGCAATGCAGAGTTGATCGGCTATATGAATATGCCTGCATGGGTAGCAGGGGTGGAATCAGTTTGGTAGATTTGTCTACAGACAGATGGAAGTGCTCATGCTTTCTTTTTGGAATCGCTGCCACTTTAGAAGTGAGCAACATTTTCAGCATTTTGTTGGGTTATGGCAGAGATGGCAAAGTCATTAACAACCACGGCAAGCAAGGAACTTGTCAGAGAACTCTCTCTCTCTTCACATTAAGGCTGATGATTGCCAAGGCGGCTAGGGGCCAAAGAAAGTCCCTGTGTCTGCCACCGGTATTTACCTATTACACTATATCAGATGTGAGGTAAACATACTTGCAGCTTTACATGCACACCACTCAGTATTAGATCTATGGTTAAACCACAACTCTGTTGTGACCAGTAAGTAACAGACTACACTTATTAAAAGATACACTTCCCATTGACAAGAAAAAGTGCTACACTGTTAAAAGGATAAAATAATCTTTATTCATAATATACATATCATATAATAATATCATCATAAAGACAATGTCTAGCAATAGAAAAGGGACACAGTCCACCCAAATTTATGCAAGGTACATTGCATGTAATGCAATTGCTGATCACAATGAATGCAGCCAGTAAAATGCCTAGTGCTATACAAGTATAAGATGCAGACTGAGATCAACAATCTCTGAGAAAGTACAGCAAGTTACTAACAATGTTAAAATGTTACACGTCCCCAGCCCAACACACATTTAGGCACATACTTCTATATTAACAAAATGGGCATCACTCAGAAAATAAGGCACAAACAAAAGTGCAATGCAATGTTTCGGCTCAAGCAATACCTCAATGACAATGGTGAGAATATATAGGCACAACAGTCATCAAATTCATAATTGTCAACCAATATATGTACAGATAAAATGGTGCAATTCATAAAATCCTACAAATACGTGTGACCCAATGCATTATCGTCAAAATAATCCCTCAACCAAGGAACAATACTAAAGCCGTAGCTATCATAAAGAGGGTTAATGTGTCTCATGTAAATATTATATATGTGTCACCCGGGATCCAGCTGAACTGCACAGTATACTACTGAAAATATTGGTAGAGGTATACCGGTAGTTCCACACATGTTCAGCAAGATGCAAATCTGCATTGTATATTTTTCATTGTGTGCCGCTTCTGCTCTGTTTATGTCTTTTTTTTTTTTTTATATATATCTAAAACACATGCATTGCTTTAAATGTGTTTTCATAATTTTGCAAAGAGCCAGGGAAAGCCCACCCTTAAAGGATCTCTGGAGGAGAGGGGCAGAGGCAGGGCTAGGCTAAGTCAAGGGCTGAGCTGAAGACCCCTTGCAGACGACCATATGTTTGGTCAGTGTGTTACCCGGGTTTTTTCCGGATAGCACACTGACCCATTCATTTCTATGAGCCCGTATACATGACCGTGAATGACACTGTCACGTGTGTGGGCCGACAGTCCAGGGCGCAAAATTTGGAACAGGGTCCTATTCCTGTCCGATTTTGCATCCCTGCTTCCACAGCTCCTATTCATTTAATGAAAGGGGCCACAGAAGCACTGCCGGTGCACAGGCGGCACACGGGAGACATCCAGGTGACCCCCGTGCACCGCCCATGTGTCGTTCATTCACGGCAGCTGGTTAGCACACGGTCATGTGCAACCAGCTTAATGCTGTCAGACTGTGTTTCAGCCTGAAGGTTTTTGAAGCAGCGAGCATAGCTGCACTAATGTCAGAAGATGGTGGAGCAGCTGAGAAGAGAGACTGCACTGCCCCACCATCTTCTGATATTAGTGCAGCCATTGTCACTGCCTCAAGAGATCCGGGCTAATACGTATGGGCTTTTCATATAAAAGATCAGTGGCTGGCATTTTATGTATTTACAATTTTACACCTAGAGGCAAAACAGGTCCCTGCATCTTACTAAGGAGATGCAGGTAAGTATCAGAGCAGGTACTGCAAGGTTCACACATGCGTCGAGCTGCCCATTCTTCTGGTTCATTGGAGGAACAGAACAGTGGACAAGCGGAACACTACAATTGTGGTTAATAAGGAGACAGACGTACCCGATTGACTATAGGGGTCCATTGGGTGTCCATCATTTTAAAACTGAAACCAGTGGATGAAAAAAACTTTTTCGTCCAATGATTTCAGACGGACATTGCGACAAGTTGACTCCGGCTCAATTGTGAATGTATTGTACCCTGGCTTTTTTTTTTTTTTTATAACTTTAATCAAATCTCAGGTTTGAGTATTAAAAAAGGGAAAAGCTTGACATGTTATTGGATGAGCTGAAATAGCTTTCTAAGATTTAACAAAATGCTTTTTTAATTTTTTTAAATAATCTTCCTCTTTCCATATTACAGCACCCAGAGACAGCTTCACAATAAATTTTGTGTGCAATGATGATCTATACCCAGGGCAGCTTTCATTCAAGAGAGAAGAGATAAATTCTGAAGCACATATATACCACACTTTTTTTGATTTTGAAACGGCCATGGCTTGTTCCCCAGCTCCAGTTGACTGCCAAGTGACAGGTTAGAGGACACCTTGTTGTGGAGGTTTTTTGTGTTTGTTTCTTTAACATTAAGCATTTTTTAAAATGTTTTGTAGATTCTAGTGGTAATGAATATGATCTAAGTGATCTTAGTCGGGATGATGAACCTTGGATTGCAGTCGACACATCTGACCAAGCTAATAAAAGAACATTTTACCTGAACATCTGCAAGCCTCTTCCATATACTCGTGGATGCTCAGGCAAGTTTAGTAGCTTGATCCTTTCCTTAAAGAGTGCCTTTCACCGACGGTACAGAGCCTAAGTATCATATCAGACATTTATTTTTTGTTTTGTGGCATTCATTGTGCATGATAACTAATATTTTAATAATTACTGTGTGCAACAATACCAGTTAGGTTTATGTAATTTTCTCATATGTTCAATAGGAAGCAGGGGTCTTCATTTTCCCGAAGGGGATAATCTTTCCAGATCTCTCCAAACCCCGATAGCTGCTGGTGGGTGTCATCTTATAGCACAGCCAGCACCCGCCATGTCAGATAATAGAACAGGTTAGACTGGGTTCACACATCCATGCACGAGTCAGACCAAACAGTACATGTATCCCTCAATTTACCATCCCAACCATGGCTCAGCTGAACCATACTAACTTAATGAGATCAAATAATCTGAGACACGTTTGGCACGGTAAATCCGGGCTATACACAGACCATGTTTCATGGCCAAAATACTGTGTGAATGGGCGCGAATAGTACAGAACAATGATGTTTACTTGGAATAGTTCAGTAGGCTGTTGACAGATTCAAATTCACTTACTTTGCTAAATAAGTAGTGTATTTAAACTATAATCTTTTATTCACGGTCTTATTAACTTGCTGTTTTTGTGTGTATATTTGTAGGGGGAGCAGTTGGGTCTTGCATGAAAACTTCAGACAATAAAAACCTAAATCTTGGCTACATTCAGATGAGTCCCCAGGCATCTGATGATGGATCCCTTACCATAGTTTATATGAGTGGCGACAAATGTACAGATACCAAGCATTACTCTACAAGGATTATTTTTCAGTGTGATCACAATGTAGTAAGTATCTGAGTCTTTTTTGTGAAGAATTCTTACTGTTTAACAAAGGTTATAAACCATAGCATATGTAGGCACGCGTACTGTACATTGCAAAATAGTCGTCAAAGCGTCTTAAATGGGTTTTTCCATGAAAGTAACCAGATCTAAATTTGTAGACAGTTTAAGTTTAAACGTTTTTGCATATATAAGTCATTTTAAAAAGTTTTAAGGTTTTCTTCAACCAACTTACTGTTGACAATCTCTGGTTTTGATTGGTTGCCAATCTGTATGACCATCAATGCAAGAATTTTCCATGGTCTGACATTTGTCAGAAAACCAACCATGATTTCCTTATTGTGGTCAGGCAAGGACACTACATGCATGAGAAGATAACCCAGCCACAGTAAAGAAATCATGGTTGGGTTTCTGACTAGTCCCAGACCATGGAAAGTTCCTGCGTTCATGGTTGTATCCACTGGCAACCGATCAAAACAAAAGACTGTCCCTTTAAGATGATTAGAGAAAATATTTTTTCATACAGTAGACAGGGGTGCACATACCACAAGGCAAGGTTAGCCTCAGGCGGCAGGCCGCGGCACCTTAATGGAGACAACACTACAGCTATGACCTGCTAATATGCCCCACTGTGTGTTACATGGAGGGACGTTTAGGCAAGGAGAGCTTCAGATATTTCAGAAGGGAAGGGTAGAATGGTTATCCTGAAGTGATAAAGCCATCACATATTTATCAAAGTCTCTTCTATTAGCCCTGGACAATGGAAGTCATTTATCATGACAAGCGCTGTTTGACTTCAGATAAGTGAAGTGTGGGCTTTCTTTCAAGCAGACACAATAGTTTATTTAACAGTAGATAATAGAGATGAGCGTATAAATGGATTTTGGGATTCTAGGGATTTGCTTGTTTAGAGCAGTGGGTGTGATGATGTGAGTTTGATCATAAGGTCCTGGTGGGGATCCAGATGCTAGTTGATTTAGGTAAACAGATGAACATGTAGAACTTGTCACCTTGAGCCTAGCAACCTTGAGATCAGTATGGGGAGTATCCAGGGGTCACTTTATTTATAGTTGGTTTCCATTAGGAGGGTGTTTGCTGTATTATCACTGCAATGTCCTCTGTAACTTGGAGGTACCAGTTGAACGTGCTTCGGGGAGGTGGTAGACTCCATTTAACGCAGTTGTCCACACAAAGACAGATCCTGTCCATATGCCATTTTACTGAATTAGCCAGAATGGGTAGTCACTCTTTGAGAACGGATCTTGCTCTAGTGGACTTAAGCAGTCTTAGTAGTACATGGATTCATCTGCCATTTTCCCTGCTTGCAGTAGTGGTAGACCCTGACTGGCTGCAGCTTCCATGCAAGATCCTTTTTTTGCTAGGTGTGCTGGGAAGAAGGCAGCAGCTGCTTCCTTAAAAGAGGTTGTTTCTGAGACAACCCTTTTAAGACCCAAGTTCCAAGGCAATTTTACACCCTGCAAGTATCACACTGGACTTTCTTCAACATCAGTTCTCTTTCATGCAACCCTCACAGATTTGCTATAGTAGCAATGATGCCAAATATCACACTGCAATCTGCCATGCTCACAGTGTGGTAACCACGGTACACAAAATGGTTGCGGGACCCTGTACTGATAATGGCCACTGTGCATTATGTTACACTAATTCCTGTATGTTCTGCTTTATTATTGAGATTTTATTGTTACCAGGGGTCACCTGTCTTCCAAGAGAAAGATGACTGTGAATACATATTCTTATGGAGAACTTCTGAGGCTTGTCCTGTTGCTAGAGCAGAAGGTAGGCATTGCACTAGTTTCTTAGTTATTCTGGACCACCACCTAACAAATTTACCTCTTCAGCAGGAATGGAGGTAGGGCGCATTACTAAAACTCCACCTGTATCACAATCACATTTACTGGTCTTGGTTTAACATATCCACCTGGATGAATTCTATTTAACATGCTGTGTGCCTTTTGACTGATATACAATGACATTAAAAGAAGTGTCCTTTTATTTATTTTCTGTATAGTAGTATAAGGCTGGGTTCACACCTGCATCCGGTCTTCGTTCGGGGTTTCCATCCCCAAACCCATTTTAAAAAAATGCAGAGAGAAAAGTGCTGCATGCATCACTTTCCTTTCCACATTTTTCTCCCTTTTCGGGTGGAAACCCAACGGACCACATTATAGTCTATGGGGTCCGCGGGTTTCCGCGAGTAACCACATACTTAAGCGGATTAGGTTTCCGTTTGCGGGGGTCCCCAAGCGGACCCCCCCGAACGGAAACCCAAACTTTTTTTTTTGCAATATAGTTCTGTAAATCAGTCAGTGGATTTGAGGCTATTAGAACATTCTTTTGGCCCATGTCAGGCTAACCTAATCCTCTTATATTAACCTAAGCCCCTTATATTTTAGATATTATTTTGCCAGAGGGTTTATGACATGCTAGAGTGTTGAGATTTCAAGCTAAGGTTATTTTCACTACTCAAATGTTCTTTTCTTGTTAGAGACGTTTTTTGAGAGATTGACGGACATTGTGTACAAGTAGTGGATGCTGTTTTTTAGGCAGAAAATAGTACCTGAGTATAAGTCTTAAGGTGCACAGACATCCATATACCTGTCATATAACCCTTATTTCCAGTTATGTATTCCATGGTTAGAAACTGCTCTTGCACATGTAGTTTGTACATAAGCCTGTCCCCCACCATATGTTAAAGTAGATCCCACGGTCAGCCATATACATTTTACACTCATAACACCATTGTAATATCACAACTATTCCCCATGCTCTGCTTTATACAGGTGACAATTGCCAAGTTAAGGACCCAAAGTATGACTCTATCTATGACCTGCGGCCACTAGGAGAAAAGATGATAGAAGTGGCAGGTGGGGAATATAAGTATCAGCTTAAAGTCTGTGGTGGAATTCATGAATCTGTGTGTGCAGCACAAGCACCCGCTGGGTCAACTGTATCATCCTGCCAAGTAAAGGGTACTAAAGGAGTGTTAGCAGGTATGTGTACACATTCACTGTAATTGCACAAGTAATAAAGCAAGGGTCCACCTCCAATGTGTAACTGCACTTTCACAAAACGTTTAACATATCAGAAGTTTTGGGTGCGGAGACCCCCACCGATTGCTTAGTGAGGCAGAAGTGCTTAGCTGCTCACTTTCTCTCCTTGTAAATTGAAGAATGCCTCATTTGATATACTTTACTGTGGTTTCCCTTAAGTCTCGATAATCTGATGAGGACTTAAAGACTGTTATCAACAATCGCCGGCCTTAATAGAAGTTTCAAATAAGCGGACATGTGGAAATGTTCACAAAGGCGGTTCTATCCATTAACCACAGGGAATGCCATATAGTAGATCACTGACAGGGTTATTACACATCTGTAGAATGTTTTGTGCTTAACACCAGTAACATTTTATCACTCTCTGCATCCTGGCTTTCATAACTTTTTTAAAATTTTCAATAACAATACAGTATTTCAATGTAGTTTTACAAGACCCTTTATTTTGTAATATGACTTTTTTTTTTTTTTTTTTTTTTTTAGTACTTTGTGATATTTGTGTCATTCGCAAAGAAAAAAAAGATTTTTATTTTTTTTTAAAACTCCTTGTACAGCGTCTAAGGGGTTAAATGGAAAGGATGCACACTGATGGGGGAGCGGGTGATGACATGAACAAAAATCCATGGTACCGCTTTCCCTAGAGTTATCTGAAGTCACAGGGGCAGGAGAATGAGAAATCCTTCTCCTCTCCCAGCAGCTTCACATGTTCCCTTGCATACTAGTTGAAAAGTGTTCTCTGAATCTTCTATGAATACAGGGATTTTCCAAGATTTGTGACTTTAGAACAAGACCAAGATTGCAACTCTAGTTCCTGCGGCTCCAAAGTTAGAGCTGTTTAAGTGACTACTGCTCTCCTGCTCTGGATAAACTGTGTAATGTACTTACACAATATGTTCAAAACTGCCATGGGGTTGTTCCACCTGGTGGGGAGCCCGCTGCGTTCAGCCAGAGACTGCGTGGTGGTAGCGTCCTTGCCAATCCATAGTGCTCTCTATTGAACAGAAATAACTTCAGCTGGCAAATAAGGGGGCCAATGCCATCATTTGCACAAGTGGTGTTACATTTTGCATTTAATTATTATTAACCCAAGACACAAATATTGTTTTTGTCATTATTAGGTTTGACAAATCAAAAACTAGTATATGAAGATGGAGTTATTATGATAAATTATACCGGAGGAGCACTCTGCCACAATAAATATAATCGTTCAACTCTTATAATATTTCAGTGTGACAAGACAGAAGGCGAGGTATGTGTAGTTACACACGCTTTATCAAGTTGGGGGGTGGGCGGATTGAATAGTATTGTAAAAACAACAGTTTAGTTTAGGCACTCTATAGCTTTACTCTAAAGTTGCCCTATTATCAACTAAATTATATATACATATATATTCTGCCTACTCGGACTGATCACTGGCTATGTGAAAGAGTGTGGATACACATCCATAACCTCACTTCAGACAAACACTATTATTATGGACTGTTTCTTGTTCTTGCAAATCACTATATATATACTCTATGTCCTGGTGGTTGTTCCACCATGTAAATCATGTTCACAGTAATGGCCGGATTGTAGGGTTTGGACAATGCCAATGTCTTTTCAAAACTTACCCCTGTCAATTCCTAGTTGTGTAGATGTAGGGTATGTCTGCCAAGTTGCTGTTTATGGGGGTGGGAGAAGAAGTTGAGATATCAAAAACAATCTTTTATGTTCAATTTCAGCCTGTATTTCTAAAAGAGACTCCGGACTGCATATACAAGTTCCAGTGGCGTACACCATTAGCCTGTCTACCTTTCAAACCCATTGACTGTTCCTTCAAGTAAGGTTATATTTTTGTCCTCAGTCAGTGTTATATATGTATAACTATTATTATATATATTTTTTTTAATAAAAAAAAAAAAAAAAGGACCTTTCACCACCTCCACCAACTCCAGTTCCTAGCATCTATTAATAGCTGCTCCTCCACTGATTCTGGCACAGTTGGAATTTTTTTCTCTCACCATTCCCAGGCAACGAATGCTGTTATCTTTGGTGCCTGATATGCTATTTATGCTCTGTACTGTCAGGAGGGCAGTGTCAGGCAGGAGCAGAAAAGGCGTGTGATACTGATCTGACACTGGCTGCCACTGATTGGAGCTCTGAATCACACCCTTTGTGTGACACCACCCTTCTGACATTACAGAGCTTAAATAGCACGTCAGGCACCAAAACTAACTGCGCTTGTTGCACGGATATGGTGGGGGCTAGAGAGAAAAATCCAATTGTGCCGGAATCAGTGGAGCAGCGCCTATTAGCAGGTGCTAAGAACTTGATTTGGACAGCATTCAAACAGGGCTATTTGTGACACTCAACCATAAGGACCTGTGAGAGGTTTAGTGCTCCAAATAGTTCTGATAGGTTCCCTTTATGTCTCAACCCATATTTTTAAAATCTCACATGTGAGAATAACTTTTAAGATTCACTTACTTATTCTATTAATTCTAAGATCCCTATTATGTGGTGGTGCAACCCACTGCAATTAGATTCTTAGCATACATCCTGTGGATAGGTGGTAACATATATTTCTGGGGTAACTCTTTTAAGGAAGGAGTAATGACTGTTAAAAAGCAAATTTACTTGTATTTTGTTTATACTTGTCTAAACTTGGAGGAGAAAAAAAGGTGGAAAAGGAGTAATATTTAATTACAAATTAAAAAAACAAAACAAATAAGGGGACATTCACATCACGTTTTGATCATCAATTTAACTGATCAGTTTTGCGGAGGCAAAAAACTTCTGCGAGAAAAGCGATGGAAACTGATGATCATCCGTTTACATAGTCAATGTTAAATAAAAACGGATCAGTTACTGTAAGACGGAGAAGTAGGACAAACCACACTTTTTTTGTCCCACAAAAGAATGAATAGAAAATGATTTGTTTTTATTTAACATTGACTCTATATAAACTGATGGTCACCAGGTTCCATCTGCTTTCATCTGGTTTTCTCATCAGTTTTTTGTATTCGCATCAGTATTTTTAGTGTCTTTCTATGTACATTTTGAAGTGGGTTTTTTTGTTTAATGTATTTACTGTTTCAAATATTTCAGTATAATTACAAAGGAATGAATATTTGCCTTTAACAACCAATCAGGTCGCTGTCTTTGTTTTCCATAACACCAGAGCAAGAATCTGATTGGTTGTTATAAGTAACAGCTCCACTTTTATTTTCGACCAGTTTTCATGACTGTACCTCAGTTTTGTGCCTTGTGAGTACTTTAGAGAGTAGAATTTAGTTGCAGTGATTTGTTTTTATATACTTTAGGGACACCGGTGGAAGCTCATATGATCTGTCACAACTGTCACGTTATGATGAAAACTATGAAGCAGATTCTCTGACTGATCCGAACATCAAATATCGCATAAATGTATGCAGACCTCTAGTGCCAGTCACTGGTAAGACATTTAATGGTACTGTTCTTTTAAAAGGCCCAAAAAGAGCAGCAGTGCTGTATTATTTGTCACATTTGATGGTTCTTTTTATACAGAATGGTGGATAGTGTGGTTGTCTCATAATTGACAATTACCACCTATCCACAGGATAGGTGTTGGGTGTCTGATCGCTGGGAGCCCACTGATGATAATAACAGGGACCCCATATAAATGGCGCAGCAGTCACACATGTGTTTTGCCACATCATTTAGAGCACAGCTGAGTTCTGTTCTCAGCTGTCTCTGTCAGTCCCTTAGCATTTGACTGGAGTGGCCACGCATGTTCTCAAACACTGCCCTGTTCAAACAGGGGCGTGGGATGCCATTATTGTTATTGGTGGAGGTCCCAGTGTTGTCCCACTTGTCCTGTGAATAGGTTATAAGTGTTGATAATCGGATCAACCCCTTGACAAAATCCAAAATTACATGGGCCACGTGTGTGTTGAATTCTCTGTTAACGCGAAAAGATACTTAGCTTGATACTTTCCTTAAAGGTCCAGCTTCATGCCCTCATGGCTCTGCTGCCTGTTTATTGGACGGGAAAAAGGCAATAAATTTGGGTGAACTTGCATCCAGACCAAGATGGGACAGTGGAGTGTCTGTGCTGGAATATAAAAATGGAGACCGTTGCCCTGATGGTATAAGAAATAGGACAACTTCAATAAGATTTATGTGTGACTTGAACAAGGTGGTAAGTTATTTAGGAGATGGATTTTTTTAGTTCACTACCCCCTCACACTGCTTCATCTTGATCATATTCAATCCATTTGCCCTTTTCTTTTGTAGGTATCAGAATCTCAGTTAATCTCTAATCTACAGAACTGTGACTTTAATTTCTTGTGGGTCACAGCATATGCATGTCCATTGACCATAAGCACACATGATGAGTGCCAGGTCAGGAACTCTGCTACAGGTAAACATAAGTTGACAGATTTTTATACAAATCACGTCCTTTAAATATAGTATTTTGTTCCCTATAGTATGGACTGTGGCTACAGATTTTAGGAGAAACTTTATTTCTGGCTCAGTGTGTGAATGAGAAGGTTGTACATTTAAACCGTTTCTATGCAGTTCTCATTTTTGATGCATTGGGTATAAAACAGTGTTATATTTCTTGATATATAAATGGTATAGTAATATGCTAATAAAGTTAAATGGTGAGAAGAACTAGCTCTAAGGCTAAGGTTAATCTTGACTTTCCTCTTTCAGGCCATCTCTTTGATCTGTCTTCATTGTCAAGCAAGGATGGTTATCTTATTAAAGACCATGATAGAACAATCCAGCTAAATATTTGCAGTGCTATTAACAACAGTCCATGTGGCTCTGGAGCTGGTAAGTTAAGTTACCACATATATAAAACCTAACTCTTCCCATCTGAGAACTAATTATAATGTAGGTTCCTAAACTATAGACAGCAGTTCCACTATACGTGAGAACAATATGTGCCCACATTCTTACATAATTCAGACTTTTTGCAAAGAAAACCGCTAAGATCGGGTCTGCTTTTGGTTGACAGAGGCCTTTGACTGTGTTCTAAGTTTCCTGTTGTTATTTAAAGGTTTTTGGTTTTTTTTTTTTTTTTTTTTAAATAGGTCTGCTCATCGGGTTATGAACATAAAGAAAAATTAAAAAAAAAAAAAAAAATTACTCAATGTGCTTTTGTTTTCATTGATGGCAGGTTCAGCTTTCTGTATAAAGGTCCTCCGCCTGGCATCAGCAGTGACATCCTGTTTGTGCTAGGTGACCGCTACAGCCAATCATAGGCCTCAGCATTGACCTCTTCACAAATGGCATGTGACTGCTGTGATGGGCCATTTGTGAAGAGGTGACCATTGAGGCCTTTGATTTGGCTGCAGTGGTCACCTAACACAAACAGCCCCAGAATCTGTTCATAGCCCTATTTAATATTATTATACTGTAGTAGAGTAAGAGATTTCATGTAGAGGATACATTATAAAACAGACCAATACATACTAGCCAGAGTTAAGCAAAAAGAATGCTCTTTTGGTATATGCTGCATCAGTGGGGACAAATGGATTTGCCATATAAACTGGCAGCTTTCGCAGGACATATGCAGAGTCTGAACAGAACCTTCCTTATCTAAGACTAAACTGAACAACCAGAACATCCTGATGTATGCGAGTGCAGTTCTAAATGTCCTGTATTACATTCATGACAACACCTAACATGTAATTATTGGAAGAGAATCCCTCAATACAAGGAAGGACTTTTCTGTATGTCTCCTGACATCAATAAGGCAGTAATAAAGAGGTTTTCCTGATATATTGAGTTATTCCCTACCTGGATAAAAGGATAACTGCAAGACCGGAGCAGACTGACTGCTGTGACAAGAATGGAAATCCTAAATATCCTCCCCTTCCCCGTTTGAAAGGCTGATGCTGCCTACTCCCTGCTACTCCATTCATCTTTATGGCACTGGCAAAGGAAAGCCAAATACATTGCACAGCTATCTCTGACAGTCCCACAGAATTGTATGAGCAGCCTCGACTATACTTAAACAAGGAGACTTGGTACCCCCATTGTTATGATTGGTGGGGATCCCAGCAATTGAATTCACACCGATCTTGCGGTTATCCCCTATCTAGTAGGTAAGGGATAACTTATTACCAGAATTTCCTTTTTAGTAGTCAGGAACGCAAAAAGGATGACCTGTGAAACTGTCCATCTAATGGTTATTTCTGCTGAATAGGTGTGTGTGTATCAGAAGGTGGAAAACACATAAATGCGGGAAAATCGCAGAAGCAGATCACTTATGTGGACCAGGTGCTGAAACTCATTTATGAAGAAGGTGACCAATGTGACCAGAATCCCCTGAAGAAACACCACAGTGTCTTTACCTTTGTATGTGGAGGAGATATGGCTGCCAGCAGTCTCCCTTCCCTGACATCGTATATAAAAGACACCTGCACGTGGCAGTTCACCTGGCACACATCCCTAGTCTGTGAACAAAAGGTGTGTATGATAACAAAAAAGGTGGTTTGACATAGCTTAAAACCTTCATTAACTGTTTTCCACTCCGATGTACTACTATGTTTAACATGAAATCACTTACTACTATGGCAGTAAGTGGAAATAGACACTCTGCTGTTATAGTAGTTTAATCCCGTAGATGCTGCTGTCAATAGTGGGGTGGAAGGGGGTAGATTGTTACATTGGGTTCCCCCACTTTAGCACTTCCACTATACAATAGCGGAGTTCCAATGTGTTGTCAGATTGAGCAAGATTTATTAAGCCTAGCGGATGCCTTATCAGAAATCAGGAGCATCTTCACCTGGTGTAGATTTCAGTAATCATTTATGCCAATAAACTGGCATAATTGATAAATCTGATGGCCCTGCACATTCCACTCGCCACGTCCCCCTTTGAAGAAAGTGGCGACAGTGAGTGTAAGAGAGAAAAGTTGCAATATTTTGAAACTGGTGTACATGGCATGATACATTTCCCCCCTAGTGTCTGGTCTGAGTTGGAAATGTACTGTAGGGAGCTTTCTATGTGAGACTTTTACAATGTGCACAATGCCAGAGTCCTAACCAGGAAGTGCCATCACACTTGCTAGATGGGGAAAGAGAATTTTGCATTTTAACATGGAGTAATTTAATATTCTGTGACAAAAGCATCAATCAGGACAAGTGAGGTATCCCTTTAATGGTCTTGAGATGGGTGATAATTTGGCAGTGTCTTTCACTGGTGTTCTTTAAGAAAACCCCAGTGTAAATAGTCAAATGACATTAGAACTTGGCCTTTGCCATCAAAAGAGAATCTTTTGAACATTACCTGTGTCATCACATTCATGTATCCCACATGATCTTGTGTATCAGCGAGGGGATAACAGAGCTGCTATGGCAATTGGGCAATATTTTTACATAAAGCTCTTCATTGACATTGATCAGTAAAATAGGGTGGTAGATGGCAATGGGGAAGGGTACTTGCTATGTTTTGGTAGTACAGTACTTGGGGCCAGCAGGGATTTATTGGAAAAATGTGATTCAAGATACAGTCTGTTAAACACCTTAAGCTAGCTTTACTTGGGCATAGCATATTCTGTCACTGAGATACAGTATGTGCCGGATGTGGGCTGAGACCCAGACTCCCAGCAAGTATAGTCATCTATAGCGCTAAGAGTCCCCGCCGTACATGCAGTTCCAGAGGGAGGCATCATAGATGAGTCCAGGTATGTGAAACCTTGCCAACATCCCCTCCATATTTTACAGTCCAAATACTCCATTGAAGAACAGTGTTAGTGATTCATGGAAGGATTGCAAGTGTACCTCCAGTTAGAAAACCACTCATATTAGTCTGTTTTGTTTCCAGCTCTCTCACACAACTCTAAGGGTTGGGGGAGGAGGTGTCAGTCTGTGTAATTTCTTCATTCTATGCAGTGGGAGATCCTTATCTAAAAACATAGCAGTGTGAAAAGAGTCACATCAGCCACCTCCTCCCCTCTCATAGACTAATATGTAAAAAGTAACTCCACTTCATGAAGTTGAGAAGCAAACTTAGTTTTCTTAAATAATATATATTACAAGGTTTCTCATATTCATCCATACTATTCATTTGAGAAGTTTTTATAATTGGAGGTATGCTTTACATCTTACCACCAGAGCTCAATTAATAGGAACTTTCATTAATTCTTATGTAAAAATGTGTTTTTGGGTAATTTTGAGGAGGAAAAAATTGTTTTTTTGACCTTCTGAAATAATTGTCTTTATTTATATAGCTTAAATGCTCTGTGACAAATGGCACATTCCTTATTAATCTGAGTCCTCTGATGAGGCGCGTTGGCAATTATGCAGTACTACAGAGCCCAGAGGATGACGCCGCTGAATTCTACATAAATATTTGCCAGCCATTAAATGATGATGCAGATGTGAAATGTCCTCCAGGGGCGTCAGTGTGCCGAGTGACTGCTGGTGGAGAAGCCATTGTAAGTGCACATGCTTGAAATACAATTGCCGTAATAGGGGTTTTTGATTTTGAAGTCTACTATTAATTCTGGGTCAAAGGGGTTGTCCCATATTTTCTTCAAGAAAGGGCCCTTACACTTACCCACAGGCTGTGTGTAGTATTGCAACTCAGCCCCATTCACTTTGATTGAGCAGAGCTAAATTACCAGACACAACACATGAACAGATGTGGATGGTAAAAATGAACTTTTTTATGTGCTTTCCCGAGCAGAGATAGGCAACTTTTTTTTGTACGGAATGTCGATTTAAATCAATAAATCAAGGCTTAAGTACTTTGTGTGCCGTAGGTTGTCGACCCTACATAATAGTCGTAATAACAGGACTTGTAGCTGCAATACAGGGTATAGATTACCCCAGTATTACAGGTGTGCGAACCTGGCCAAATATGTGCATTGGATTTCCATGGCAGGAAAAAAAATAATAATACAATAGTGCAGCATACTGTGCTGTTTTGTGCATAGAATACCAGGCCACCTCAACACAATATGAAGCCCCGTTGTAGGCCCCCTTTACACAGTATTATGTCCCATTATTGGCCCCTATATACAATGTGATTCCTCATTGTGAACCTCTATACACAGTATGATGCCTCATTGTTAGCCCCTATATAGTACGATATGCCCCATTGTTGCTCCAAGTGGTCCTTCTGTATTTCTCTCCTGCGTGCGTGAACTATTTGACTGTACACATTACTCAGCCTCTTCTACAGCGCCTGCTATAGTTTGCAGAGTGCAGTGCGTTACTGTAGTGATATGGAGTGATGTGTATAGTCATACAGTCCTCCTCCTGCCATCATACTATAGACAGGATCGATATATGCAGGTGCTGGAGTTTGACAGAATGGGTATGGACGGGCATCCTTTATAAAGCACACAGTACAAAGGAGGACGTTGCGTACCAGAGAGTAATGGGTCGCATGCCACTTTTGACACATGTGCCAAGGGTTGCCGGCCCCCGGTCTAGAGCCACATCTTCATTAAAAGTCCACAAGGGCACATGTGTCCGTTTTCTTCCTGCAGTCTCTTTGTACTAATGACAAATTCCGTTACAAACCTTTCATAGTCTGCACAACCAGACCTAACCTGTCGGCAGTTTAGTATATACTAATTTTGGAGCATCATTATGTATATGATTAAAATGACAACAGAACTTCACGATTCCCTTTGTCAAATGGGTGCGTCCCTACACAGTCTGGCACTGTCAGCACTGATGGGACCGTGTCAGACTGTGTAGGGATTCCCCCCCATCCCCACTGGTAATACCTAGCTGCCATTTTATACTTTTTTTTTTTTTTTTTTTGGGGGAATAACAGAGAAACCAGACAACACAGAGCTCTATGATGCTCCCTAATTGTTTGTTATACTGAAACAGACATGAAACAGAAGATGACAGATCCCTATGAATTGCTGTTTCAGCGAAGAGCAAAAAGGCTTGCATAATGTCCAGTTTTATAGAGTACATTAAAGGGAAAATCCAGTCACAGATTACATGTGACAATATTTTGTTTTGAAGTCTTAAAAAATACATACCTTTCTTAAGTTTCAAAGCCCCAGGGATACGTAGAAAAAGAACTTTTATTCTTTATTCAAATGAGGATCTTAAGAAAGGTATGGTTTTTATTCTGCTAACAGCATCTACAGCACTTTGGGAGCAATTTAAAGTAGCTTTTGGGCAGTGATAGACTCCCTTTAAGTATTATACAAATTATTTTAAAGCTGCAAATCCCATCTCGGCCACAGGTCTCTTAAGGTTTCCGCAATGTGAAGCCTTAAAGGGGGTTTTTCAGGCTGAAAATATCAACCCATATTAGACTGTGGAGGGGGTCTGACTCCCAGTGTTCCCAATGATCAGATAGCAGCAGCAGCTGATATCGAGAATGGAGCAGAAAGCAGACAAACTTTCAGACTACTTTTGATTTTCTGGCAGTATGTGTGTCATTAATACATTTTTTAATATACTTTGTTAACAAAATTTGTCTCCTTTCTGAGAAATCCTGCATTTCTTTATTCTCTCCCTGGCTTCAGTATATGAGATCTGTTTCTGCCTCTCACTGAGTACCTGTGTATGGAGTACTGGCTTGGAGTACGATGTAGAGAAAATAAGTGGAGAGGAGGGTCACGTCAAACAGTTATCTCAGGCATTATAAACATACAAACTTGCTTTTGGAGTCATATAAAAGAGGAGATTCTCTTCTTTCATATGACATGTAGGTTGCAGTGTTATCTATATTTTTTTTCAGAGATTTAACTGGTTGAAAACACAGTCAGGATTAGGATATTTATATGCAGCTGCATAATATGTATGATATAAAAATCCCAATCCCAACTGTGTTTTCAACCAAGTTTCTACATTTTATAATGCCCGAGATATAACTGTTTGAAGTGACCCTCCCCCACCCTAATTTTCTCTATATTTTACACAGCCCCGTATTCCAAGCCCGTACTCTATACAAGACAGGAACAGCTCTCAATACAGAAGAAAGGAGATTTCACAGAAAGGAGACAAAATTTGTTAATAAAGTACATTACAAAATGTATTTTTGATACAAATACTGTTAGAAAATCAAAAGTTGTCTGAAAGTTTAGTTTAGTTACGCTTTAAGTTTTATATATCACAAGGCATTATGGGAAAGGAGCTGGGGAGCTCATGCGCCCTCTATTGGATGTAACAGATCCTCAATTTGCTTTTGACTCACCGAGCCTTGAGACAGCAAAAGGGATCTTAGCCAAGCCAATTTCACTTATCTGCAGTGCTTTAAGTTTTAGTCATTAGGCCGCTGATTGAGATGGGATTTGCAGCTGTAACACAGTCCGTATAATATGGATGTATTGTGTGAATACAGCTTTACTTTAGGTTCACACTATCGTTTGGGCAAATCCGCCCAAGATTCCACTTAAATCGTCAGAGAGAAAAGTCCTGCAAGTAGGACTTTTCTCTCCGTCGATTTCAGTATAAAATCGTCGGATCCCATTATAGACTATGGGGCCCACAGTTAACCTCTTTTTTAGCGGACAGGGTTTCCTGAAGGTCGGAAACGTATCGCTAGTGTGAACCCAGCTTTAGGCAGACAGCCAAAAAAGGTGAAAACATAGGCTCTACCATATATATTTTGGATTACAGATAGTCACACAAACATCTCAAATAAGCCATAATTGTGGTATATGTAATTGGTTGTGCTTTATTTGGAATCATGTAGTCATGATTCGGTACAAGTCGGCCTTTCCTGCCGTAGTAGTATTTTTATATTCATTTATTCACTTTAGATAGATTTCTAATATATATTTATATTTTTTAATCTATATATAACTTAAAGGATATTGGCCACCCAAGTGCTCCACAGGTCAATGAAACTACACAAACTATTTCAATCAGAATGGAGAGCCGGACACCATGTTCTACAGACAATGGAAATTATTCTACTACTATCCTCTTTCATTGCAACGCTGGCACAGATCTGGTATGTTTGTTGTACATAGCTTATAGTTTTTATGTGTGATTTATTTTTACTATAATCTACAAATTTTTTAATACATAATTCATCCACAGGGAAAACCGAAGTTTCTCCAGTTCTCTGAATGCAACTATCTTTTTGAGTGGGACACCCCATTTGTGTGCCTGGATGAGGAAATCTTGTCGGGATGTTCACTGACAGATCACAGACTACAATACACATTTAATTTCTCCAGTCTCTCTAAAGAGACTTATAAAGTAAGCAAATCATAGAATACGGTTACCACTTAGCAGCAAGTAACTTTAGGGAATGTAGCAGAACATCTGCTAAGAATGAAGAGTGCTCCTCTGTACTTGTCAGGATGGTTAATGGGGCAGTATGTTAAAATTTGTATAGCTAGCAGGCCATCTGTTATACAAGTTTTTTTGTTTTTTTTTCCCTTGTGGATTACTTGAGAATCTGCAAAAATTTTTTACAGATAATTCATCCCCCCCATGGAGGTATTGGCAGCATATCAAGGGTATACCAGTCTATTATACAAGCAGGTGCATGGCTTTGCCCTAAAGCTGGCCATAAACATAACCATAATGGTCTGTAGGTTTATTCTCACATCTGTGAAGCTGAAATGGTTTTCTACTGATCAAATTGTGATCCTTATGTTACCAATTCCTTGGTTAGTTCCATAGAAATGAAAGGATAAAGCCACTTATATGAGGCATACTCTCTTACTGCATGCGTGCAACGGGATTTTGTGACCCTTGTCCTCAAAGTAGATGAGGACATTTATGGCATATCCTCTGACCCCTTTATATCACTTTAACCCTTTAGAACACTTTTGACTCATTGGATAAACACTAATTGAACAGGAATTATAAAATGAAAAAAATAAATCGTATTATATTCCTATTTCCATATATTTTCTTGATAAATGCATTTACAATATTGTAATGGTTAGAACATGCCTGTAGCAAAATATTTAGATCTCTCTAAAAATGTTCAGTATATAAATAAGTTTCCTATTTTAGATATCTGGTTCAGACTCTTACCACATTGGAGTATGCTCTCCTGCACAAAATGTGCCAACTGGTAAATGTAATGGTGCTGTGTGTCTTCAGTCCGGAGACACGGCCATCTCTTTTGGAAATACGAATGCTATGAAAATGGAGTATAATCACCAAACAGATACGGTAGTCCTTCAGTACGTTGGGGGAGACCCCTGCCCACCAGGTGAGAAAATGATTTATCAGTTAAGTTTATTCTTTAAATAGGAGCTGTCATTTCACCAAACATTGCATAGATAGTGATTGTAAGGACGTTGTAATACGTATGATCAGAGGCTGATGTCTCTTTCTGCTCTGATCAGTCCTGTGTTAAACTGTGCTATGCCTCCCTGTGCTAAACTGTCTTTTACTGTGAAAACTCCTGCTCTATCTGTATTGAGATGCACTGCAGGTTACATGGCTCATCTCCATACAAGTCTATGGAAGGGAAGGTGAGGAGTAAGCAGGAGAGAACAGAAAAAACACAGGCTTAGTCTCATGCTAGAGATGAATAAAATGCTTTCATCACAGGCAAAGCATTTTCCTCACAACACTACAAGCCAGTAATTCTCTATTATGTTCTGCGTGGTCCTGGGTATGGTCTGAGAGAGACAGATTCTCCTGTACTTACTATATGCAGTGTACGGCATCTGTTCTACACCCACCTCTTCAGAGAGAAGTGAAATATAAGATATAGCATGCAGAGGGCAAACATGCTAAAACTGCAGAACTTTAAAGGGGTTGTCCTATAAAATCAAGGCTGAATGCGGGTGAGACTGGTGGTGGGCGCTGCTCCCATTCACTTCAATTGGAGTTCTAGAGATAGCCAAAGTACAGCACTGTCTCTTGAAAAGTCAGATGAAATGACAGGTACACTTTTAATTTCATGAATTTCTATTATTTTGTGAATTGTGCGTTTAATGTATATAAGGCAGTTTAGTGGATTGTCCTAATCTTTAGTAGTTGTAGGATATGTGAATGTCAGATGCTGAATGATTCTAACATAGCGATGATAGGAACATAAATATCATTCTGAATTGGAATACTGTTGCGTTGGAGTACAGTATATGAAGTACTTTTACACTTATTGGGGCAGATTTATTAAAATGATCTAAAAGTAGGACTGGGCGATTCTGACCCAAACGAAAATCACGATTAAATGCGCATTTTAAGTCATTTAAGATTCATAAACAATTATTTTAGGACACTCCCCTTTTTTACTTGCCCGCCCCTATTTATATGCCATGCCACAGAATTTTGGTTTTGGTTAAAAGGATAGGTCATTAATTGGAGAACGGTGGTCCGCCACCTGGTCCCCGCACTGACCTGCTGTTTGTGGAATCACAAGCAGACAGCTCTGTATATTGTGCAGTGGTAGAGCACCATTATTTTTGAGAGTTGAGCTTTACTTGAGCAGCTGGACCACTGCCCAGTGTACAGAGCCATAGCCTTCAAAATAGCTGATTTCAGTGGGGCCAGTAGACCATCTAATGTGTATGGGGGGGTCGACCTTCCCCTTAACACGTCAATTATTTTGTTCTTGGGGGATGTGGATAGGCTGCCACTTGAGATGCCTGGTAGTGACTTACTCCTCTCTTGTTCTTCAGAACATGTGCACATACAGTGAAGGAAATAAGTATTTGATCCCTTACAGATTTTGTAAGTTTGTCCACTGACAAAGACATGAACAGTCTATAATTTTAAGGGTAGGTTAATTTTAACAGTGAGAGAGAGAATATCAAAAATTAAAATCCAGAAAATCACAGTGTATACATTGTATAAATTTATTTGCATTTTGCAGAGAGAAATAAGTATTTGATCCCTCTGGCAAACAAGACTTAATACTTGGTGGCAAAACCCTTGTTGGCAAGCACAGCAGTCAGACTTTTTTTGTAGATGGATGATGAGGTTTGCGCACGTGTCAGGAGGAACTTTGGTCCACTTTTCTTTGCAGATCATCTCTAAATCATTTTAGATTTTGAGGCTGTCGCTTGGCAACTCTGAGCTTCAGCTCCCTCCATAAGTTTTCTATGGGATTAAGGTCTGGAGACTGGCTAGGCCACTCCATGACCTTAATGTGCTTCTTTTTGAGCCACTCCTTTGATGCCTTGGCTGTATGTTTTGGGTCATTTTCCTGCTGGAAGACCCAGCCATGACCCATTTTTAATGTCCTGGCGGAGGGAAGGAGGTTGTCACTCAGGATTTTCCGGTACATGGCTCCATCCATTCTCCCATTGATGCGGTGAAGTAGTCCTGTGCCCTTAGCAGAGAAATACCACCAAAACATAATGTTTCCACCTCCATGCTTGACAGTGGGGCTGGTGTTCTTTGGGTCATAGGCAGTATTTCTCTTCCTCCAAACACAGAGAGTTGAGTTAATGCCAAAGAGCTAAATTTTTGTCTCATCTGACCACAGCACCTTCTCCCATTCACTCGCAGAATCATCCAGGTGTTCATTGGCAAACTTCAGACGGGCCTGCACATGGGCCTTCTTGAGCAGGAGGGTCTTGCGGGCAATGCAGGTTTTTAATCCAGTACGGTGTAATGTGTTACCAATGGTTTTCTTAGTGGCTGTGGTCCCAGCTGCCTTGAGATCATTAACAAGTTCCCCCTGTGTAGTTTTAGGCTGATGTCTCACCTTCCTCATGATCAAGGATACCCCACGAGGTGAGATTTTGCATGGAGCCCCAGATCGATCTCGATTGACAGTCATTTTGTATTTCTTCCATTTTCTTACTATTGCACTAACAGTTGTCTCCTTCTCACCCAGCGTCTTACTTATGGTTTTGTAGCCCATTCCAGCCTTGTGCAGGTCTTTGATCTTGCCCCTGACATCCTTAGAAAGCTCTTTGGTCTTGCCCATGTTGTAGAGGTTAGAGTCTGACTGATTGATTGAGTCTGTGGACAGGAGTCTATTATACAGGTGACAATATAAGAGAGCTGTCTTTAATGCAGGTAACGAGTTGATTAGGAGCGTCTAACTGGTCTGTAGGAGCCAGAACTCTTAATGGTTGGTAAGGGATCAAATACTTATTTCTCTCTGCAAAATGCAAATACATTTATAAAATTTATACAATGTGATTTTCTGGATTTTATTTTTGATATATCTCTCACTGTTAAAATTAACCTACCCTTAAAATTATAGACTGTTCATGTCTTTGTCAGAGGGCAAACTTACAAAATCAGCAAGGAATCAAATACTTATTTCCTTCCTTCACTGTATGGGGATGGAATAGCTGTCCGCTGTCTGAAGTGTATGGACTGCTTTAGACATATTGTGGTTAGCGATACTCTCTGTATCTCTCTGACCTATAAGTTTAGGTGGATTTTCCCTTGTGCTTGTAAAAATATGTAAATAAATAATAATTAGGAATTGGCCACTGGTATAAAGTAGTGAGGGTGAAATATTGACCTCCCAAAGTGGTGGGCAATATGGAATACTGGTCTCTGTGTCGTGGACGAGAGTATGAATAGAAAATGTCATTGGGACCCCGTAAGGTGGTGGTTTGGGGGTTACGACCTTGGTAATGGGGTTACTTTATTCATCAGGTTGATACTTGATCTCTTGCCGTATTGCAGTTCTTGATGGGGTTTTTTTTTTTCTTTCTTGTATTAGTGACGGTAAATGGTGACGTCTGCCACCTGCCATTCACCTATAAAGGTAAAAAATATAATGAATGCACTACAGAAGGCAGAGAGCGTTTATGGTGTGCAACAGCTGCCGATCCTGAGAAAACTGGAAACTGGGGTTACTGCGCTTCAGGTTGGTTTAATAAGCGATTCATTTTTACTGGAACTGATATTTTGTTGTGCTTCATGCTGGGGCCTAAGGGGGCGCTGCATGACCCAGGGATTTCTTGCTCCCTTTACATTTTCTAGATTATTATTATTTGTCTTATTCCATTGCTTATTTCCAGCCACTGAAAACAGGCAGTCCACCATCTTGTTTAAATGTGATGAAAGTGCTGGAAAGGGAACTCCTGTCCTTCTGACCAATGCCAAAGGTTGTTCAGCTACCTTTGAATGGAAAACGAAGCTTGCCTGTGTTCCAAGAAAATTGGACTGCAAATTTATATTGAACCACCAAACCTATGACCTAAGAATGCACTCTTCCATTACACGCCACTGGGATTTTACAGATAATGGCGACAGGTAATATAATGATAAGTTCTACACCAGTGCCTGCTGCACAACATACTGTATACTAGTTTCTTGCTATAGCTACTGCTGCATAACATATTCTATACTAGTTTCTTGCTATAGATACTGTTGCACAACATATTCTATACTAGTTTCTTACTATAACTATTGCTTCTCTGTCTTATGTATAGGTATTACCTTAACCTTTGCCAAGCAGTGATCCAAGGGCCTAGTGATTGCTCAGAAACTGCAAGTGTGTGTCGGGAAAGTAATGGACATATCCAGGTTTTGGGGCAACTTCATACACAGACTGTGAAGCTACAAGGTAAGCAAATATGGGGGACAATTACTAGGCTACATGTGCCATAATTCAAAAAATGCCAAAAAACCAGACATACATGCGATGCACCACGTTTTTTATGTCTACTCGACACATTTTGAGGTTTGAGGCTGTGGTTGAGTAGGAGTGTGGTTTACTAGGAAAGGGGCTTGGCTTAAAATGTACCAGCGTGTGCCAAAGGATTGGTGCAAAGTAAGGCAACCATTAGGTGGTGGAAAGTTAGGCTGAAGTGTCCTAAGGATGCAGCAAATTTATCATTCAGCCTGAAACACTTTGATAAATTTGCCACCTCTTTAGACCACCAGGTCTGAGTTTACACCATCTAAATATTTGGATTATATTAAAGGATTTCTCCAGTTTCAGGAATGTTTGTATAATGCAAACATTTACAAATTTCCACTATATACTTTCTGTATTATTTCCTTATGGTTTTCTAGATCTCTTTCTGTAATCGTTTTTTTTTTTTTTTATTTTCAGTAGGAAAATAAAATCATTCCATGGTCATGTGATGGATAGACAGGTACATGATTTGTTAGTCACATCACCTCTCTGTTTTGTAACAAGCCATGCATCTTTGTGTTCATCACATGACTATGGAAAAATAATAACTTTTATTTGCTGAAACCGGACAACCCCTTTAAAGTATTGGGGGCAAAAAAAATAAAATGACTATCTGTGTGCACTTTCTCTTACTGGTGGAAGAGGTTAATAAGACTGCCAAAGATATCTGCGGAATATGATGGCGCTATTTAAGTAAGCATAATAAATAAATAAATAATATCTGGCAAATTGGTTTTGCCCAGTCCTGCCTTAATGCGTTATGTCTACTTTATACAGAATATGGCTTATATCCATGAATTAAAGACTGCATGAAATCAAGTTGTTTGTCTCAGCACTGCGTGCAGGGATGTAGCTTTAGGGGGTACAGAGGTAGCAGTTGCTACTGGACCCTGGACCCTCTGCCATATAAAATATACCACTATTTATAAGTTGCGCAAGGTAGGCAGGGGCTCCATTACAGATTTTGCATTGGGGCCCAGGAGCTTCAGGTAATGCCTCTGACTATATGTTCTTTATTTTTCCACACTTTGACTCGGACTTCATAAATGGCTGATAGCCATGGGCAAACAGAAGCCGAAACATTCAGGAAAAAAGCCAATGATTGAATTCCTATGGAAGTAAATATGCAGCAATGTATACATCTAATTAATCATATAATATATAAAAATTAATGAAGTCAGTCAGTAACTGTTTTCTGACTCCACCCAATACTGTCCCCAACTCTCATTCCATGACTCCATCTCACTTGGGAAAAAAATACCAAGAGCAAATTGGCTCTGCAGTTTTTTACAGTACCCGTGTAGGTATTGAATTGTGGGTATATTCTTCCCCATTTCTTGGGAAATTTACATAAACATGCATATTTTCTGTTGCATACTGTACCTGTCGTGTGAGTACCTAGCCTTAATGTCCTTTTATGCCGGAGAAGATGGTGCTTTTATTTCCACTAACAAAAATTTAGTAAATGTTGTTACGTCATTCCCTATAATGAAATTTGGTCTGAAATGTAGATTTTGGATGTCACTACTCTAAGTGACATGGTGCATACATTCTGCTACATGGAAGGAGGCAAACATAGCCTCTGCCAATAACAGCTATTGTCCCCATATTATTAATCTTTTAGGATTCTTTACAGGTTGAACCTGCTATGAAACGTGTAAAACTGAACTCACGATTACTTATTTGTTATAGATTGTATTGTAATGTGAGCTGCACTATAGTCAGTGAATGTAATGATCATCAATAACATTTCTTATAAACATTCTCTGTATCCAACAGATAAAACCATTTCAGTCACCTATACAAATGGGGATGTGTGCGAAAAAGACCAAAGATTCTCTACTACTATAAATCTGACATGTAACCAGATAACGGGACAGCCTATGTTACAGAAGTGAGTAGTACATAACATAATGTTTCTTTAGATGTATATATCTGATACGTTATTCTTAGATTTCACTAATTTGTCAACAGAACCACTAGAGAAGTCTCCCAATCTGCCTATTGTGAGGTTACAACTAGGCATGCCACATATGTTAGAATATGTAGACTAAGACGTCCTTCTTAAAGTCTCTGTCTCATATAGCACCTCTACTAAATTTGGGCAGTGCTATGGGGATGGTACATAGTTAGGAAGCTGGGCTTTCAGATAAGCAAAATTACAGATTTGATTAAAGATTTGTCTGGAATCAGAAATGTTAATGCAACCAGCAAGGGATATAAAACAAATATGCACTGACACTTACTTGTATTCCCCCCCCCCCTCTGTTCCTGTCCTGGGTCGATCATCACCTCTGCTGCTCTGTTTGTAGATAGCGAGGCTGCACTTCTTTCAATGACCTAAATTTCTCATGAAATTTAATGCCATGTCTCAAGATGCTAGCAAACAAAATGCAAGCCATGCTAATTCTTACCAGGCTGTAAAGCATAACACACTGGATATCCACACATAGGTACATATACAATACCCCATCACAAAATCATGTTTGTTTTAAAAAGCTGGTCATCTCACACCACATGTCTCTGGCTATATTGAGCCAAGAGGAAAGGTAAGGCTGGACACTTGTAAAGATGGATGAGATTTGCCGGTACCTAAGGCTTTGTTCACATCTGCACTAAAGTTTTATATTAATCTGATGTATCAGAGCATTAGAAAAATACCAAAACAGATACAGAAGCTACAAACTTTTCCATTTCTGTTTGTCTTGTATAGACTTTTTAATGATTAAAAAAAAACAAAAAAAAACAAATGGAGCCAAATAGATATTTTTTGTTTTTCCTGTTGTTTGATGGATCAGAAAAATGAAAAACTTTAGTACAGATGTGATCTCAGCCGAATATATAGATAAATAATGGGTGTATATATATATATATATATATGTGTGTGTGTGTGTGTGTGTGTGTGTGTGTGTGTGTGTGTGTGTGTTTATATGTACCGTGATTCTCCGAAAATAAGACAGGGTCTTACATTATTTTTTGCTCCGAAAAAAGGGCTAGGGCTTATTTTCGTGATAGGATTTAATTTTTTCTATGAACAACAATCACACATTTGATCGCTTTTTATTTCAACTTTTATCAGAGGTGAAACAGCGAAAAAACAGCAGTTCGGCACTTTTGATTTTTTTTTTTTTTTTTTCGCTACAGCATTCACCATAGAGGTAAAATATTTTTATAAGTTTGTAGAGCGGGTGGTTTTGAACACAGGGATACCTAATGTGTATGTGTTTCACAGTAATATTTTAGTTTTAGATGTATTCTAGTGAAAGTGTGGGGGGGGGGGGCTTGAACTTTTATTGTGTGTGTGTGTGTGTGTGTGTGTGTGTGTGTTTTTTTTTTTTCCTTTTACTCTTAACCCCTCCTATCAGGCTTGAACCTGCAATCATCCGATACACTGCAATCTATGCAGTCTATGGGAGATTATCTACATTACTATTGAGGCTGGACCTCAATAGTAATATTTCTATGACAGGCCTGGGAGCCTTCATAAGGCTCCCGGCTGTCAAAGGAACAGGTCGGCTCCCGCGGGGGGGGGAAGGGGGTCTGTAGGGACTGTAGCTATACTATAGTAGCTATACTATAGTAGCTATAGGCAGATGGTACCGGCCATAGGGATTGCGGGACGGGGAGAGGAGGTCACACTTAGCAATGCCCACGGTCAGAGTCCATTCTGATCGCGGGCATTAACTCCGGGTTGTGCTACTTTGCTGGGAAGGAGGAAGGGGGGGGTCAATCTGAACAATGCCCGTGATCAGGGTAGAAACTGATCGCAGGCATTAACTTCGGGTCTCCGTGGAGCTGTAATTGCACGGCAGATGTCGGGAAGGGGTTAAATTAGCTAGTGCTTATTTTTGGAGTAGGGCTTAAATTTCAAGCCTACTCCAAAAAAACTGGAAAATCTAGCTAGGGCTTATTTTCGGAGTAGGTCTTATTTTTGGAGAAACACGGTATGTACATATATACACACACATGGGCGCCAAGATATGCAGGACTGTTTTAACATAATGGGGGCCCAATGAAACGGTTTCATAAATGACCCCGCTTCCCCATTGCCACCACTTACAAATACATGACCCAAACAGATTATAATATCCCCACATAGTTTAATGCTGCTTAGTGGCCCTCACACAGTATAATGCCTCCTTAGTGGTCCATCACACAATCAAATGCCCCTGCAGTGGCATCACACATTAATCTGTCCCCCCATCATCCCAGTGGCCCTTCAGACATTATTTTATAATGTCCTTCTCCAGTTGCCCTCAAAGGATAAAGTTCCTCTCCTGGTGTGCCCGCAGTATAATGTCTCCCTCCCAGATTGCACCCACAGTAAATATCATTTCTCGTTTATATCATGGTTCTGTGTCCCCAAATGAATACAACAATAAAAGGGATTTTACGATAAGTCCAAAAATCTAATTTTGCCCCCACAGTTTAATGTCCCCCTCCAGATTGCCCTCACAGTAAATATAATGTCCCCCTTCTGGTTGTCGCCAGAGTTTCATGTTTCCCTCCAGTTGCCCCCACAGTTTCATGTCCCTCACAGTATATATCAAACAAAGAAGAAAAAAAAAATGAATACTTGCCTTTCCCCGTTACTCTATTCTCTTCTGTTTCTGCTGCTGGCAGCTTCCGGGAGTAACAGACGCAATATAAGTGACATCACTACATCATACCTACTGCTCCCAGGACACCAGGAGCAGAAACAGCAGCCAGATGGACGGTTCCCTGTCCCTGTTCACCAATGTGCTCAATGTACATTGTACTCCTTGGCCCCATGGTTAAAGCAGCCATGAAGACATGCAAACAATAAGTATACAAAGTGCATTACTGCTATATTTATTATCTACGCATAAAGTTAATCTAATAAGTATAGTAGTAATGCAGTTTAAACCTCATAATGTTAATGTTTGCATATGTCTTAGAGCCCTTGAGGTGAGTGAGTCGGTTGGTGTCAGAGTGTGTGTGTGTGTATATGTATATGTATGTAATATATATAATATAATATATGTGTGTGTGTTGTGACAATTGGGGGTAGTTTAGCATCAAAAGTAGCAGTTTCCTGGACTTGACAGAGGTGTTTGTGGCGCTGGGTGCCAAATAAACAGCATATCAGGTAATGGCAATCCCAAATAAATGGCTTTATTCAGCTTGTAAGTGATAACAGGAACAAAACAAAAAAACAGCCTAGCCCACACACAGAGCAATAACTCACTTCTTGAGCCCTGACTAACTTCTGGGGGCAAGAAGCTTTACTGAGGTTTCTCCTCAGCAGTCTGGCTCACACTGAGCTTAACCAGTCCTTTCTGGAATCCAGTCCTCTTGGGACAGACCACCTGTCTGTCTCTGACTGGTTCCACAAACCACCTGCTCTCTGCAGGTCACCAGCAGCTCTCTCCTGCTATGTATACTCCCTCTGGAGTGACGCCCCACCTTTGGGTGTGGTTGAGGACCTTTTTAAACCTGGTTTTGGGTCACTCACCAGCACCCTCTAGGTTCACACTCTCACAGTGTCTATACACACACAGACTGGCATTCCTAAAATAAAGGACTTTATTAGTCCAAGATGCAACATTTCAGTTACATTTTTAGGCTTGAAAAGGGTCCTATATGGACTGAAATGTTGCAACTTGGACTTTTATAGTCCTTTTTTTATATTTTCTATTTTTGGAATTCTGACCTATTCATTTCTTTACTATTTGTGGTCAATTGGCTATTGACGTGAGGTCTCGCACCCACTGTTGGAGTCACTGGATCTGCTCTTCTCTTTTCCTTATATATATATATAATCTCCACTTCAAAAACATCTCCAGAATCCACCCTTTCCTTACCACAAATACACTTAAGACACTTATTGTTGCCCTGATTCACTCTCGCCTTGACTACTGTAACTCCTTACTAATCGGTCTTCCCCTTACTAAACTCTCCCGGTCTGTGTCAGTCACTACATTGGCTGCCTATTCAATACAGAATACAATATAAACTTATCACCCTCATTCACAAGGCTCTCCATAATGCTGCACCTCCCTACATTTCCTCCCTCGTCTCTGTCTATCGCCCAACCCGTACTCTCCGTTCACTCAATGACCTAAGACTAACATCCTCTATTATCAGAACCTCCCACGCTCGTATACAAGACTTCTCCCAAGTTGCACCACTTCTCTGGAATGCCCTATCCCGGACTATTAGATTAACCCCCAATTTCCACAGCTTCAAGCGCAAACTAAAGACACATCTTTTCAGACAGGCCTATCACAATTCCTAATGTAAACCCTTCTGTAGTTAGTATCCCTAAAACGTACCCTCCTCTGTTCACGCTACTGAATTACCCCACAGGATATGATGCCGTGTCAGACTAACTTTATATGTCCAGGCACCGTCTGTACGTTAAAGACATGACTGATGACGGCTCATACAGCTTTATATATGTGTAATGACAGTAACCTCTATTACAGAATTGTCTGTCCACTGTATAAGCAATGCTACCTCCGATGCCACCCCTGCTGCCTCCTGTGTCACCCCCTCTACCTCATAGATTGTAAGCTCTTGCGAGCAGGGCCCTCAGTCCCAGTGTGTGAATTGAATATTTCTTTGTAATGTATCTTTTTTGTCAGTACTTGAACCCTACAAATTGTACAGTGCTGCGGAATATGTTGGCGCTATATAAATAAAATTTATTATTATTTATTATTATAGTAGGGTATGGCTGTTTACTAATATCTTGTGTATTGGTTCTCCTAGGTATGATTCACAGACTTGTCGCTATTACATTAAGTGGGAGACACGGGCAGCATGTGCCATTGTGCCAAAAGAAGTCACAATGACAAATGGAATAATACATTTAGAAAATGGTGTAAACATCAATTTAACCAAGATCTACATCAAGTAAGTGTGACCTAGGATTGTGTTGGTTTTATCCTATTTTGAGTGGTCATTGGCTGGGGTATGTACTGTGGGACATTAAACCTAATATATAGTTTAATATACAGTTTTCTGGTGTAGGGGAGTATAAATGTGGTGTATATTTCCCACATGGGCCTCCAGTTGCCTCAGTTAAGGCCAGAGCTACTTAGTAATTTAGGGAAATCTGACACCAGTCAGGGATAACCCCCCCCACCACCACCATTGTCTGCACAGTTGAGGGGAACCTATTGCTCCCTGTTATCACCTATTTTGGACTAAAGCTATTGTGGCTATAATATGTAGCAGGATATGGGTTTATTGTCTAGAAATATGTCACTTTTATCTCCAGAAACCTACTTAAATGCTTGCCATATATATATATGATGACTGTCTATATGACCTATACAAATATAACACAGCCTCTTTAAGAGATGTTCATGTTAAGCACTTGTAATATGACATTTTAATGCAATTTCTATAGCCTATTATAGCATACTCTTTAAAAAAATGCTGGATTAAGTTTTTGCAGCACTTTTTGCTACTGTCATGTTGCAGTCGCATAGGGATACACAATTAATATCTCACTGCCATTGGCTAAAGGGTATGTCACTAACTGTACGCCATCCAATCAGGATTGCTGATATGTGAACTGCCAAAACCAAAATTCAGGGGCATGTAAATAGGGGGTGCAACATGTAAAAAGGGCAGTGTCCTCAAATAATTGAAATTAAGCGTAATTTTGATTTAGGTCACCGTCACCCTGCCCTGCAGTTGCATAAGGTTGTGGGTCACAATTGACAGTCAGTAGGTGCCGTGTGACACAGAAATCTTTAAAGAAAAGAAAAACTCCATTTTATTTATTTATTTATTTATTTTATTTTTTTTACTTCCACAGATCATACACTGCTAGTGGTGACATAAGGGATAAGGATCGGTACTCCTATGAAATTCAGCTTTCTGGAAAGGAGAACTCGACCTATCAGAAATGTAACAAAGCCAGCATATGTCAAGTAAAGACTAATGGGGTCTTCACTCGAGCTGTTGGCTCTGCTGGAAATGCAAAATATTACCTTGATGGTGAGAAAATCCTGATGTGTTACTGAAATGATGCCGGGCTTTGAAGTAGAATTTATTTTCAGTTTGGGTAGGAGTTTGTACATGTATATTTATAAGTTTTCAGGCCTTATACAATGTTTTACTATCAAACATTGTTCACATGGGTATTTGTGGTAATCTCTATGGGGCTTTATTCTAAAGTGCCACAAACTTAGGCCTTTAGAACATGGCTACATGGAGAAGCATTTTGTATTCTACCTTTTATGCTGCCTGCACTAGTTCTATAGGCACTGCACAATGAACACTGTACGCAATGGGACAACTACTACCCCTATCCCATCATCATGTGACACCTTGCAAGGCTGCTGGGTCCTGCTAGCTATATAATAATGGCGTAGCTGCTGCATTCACTGAAGTCTACGGATACATACACAGCAGTCCATAGTTGCTGCTCTAGGTGTGGTTGTGAATAGAAATCTTTATTACCAGGAAGCTCCTTTACTTGTAGATCTGTCTTGTTCTAAATGGACACAACATGTGGTTGAATCATTTTTTATACTTTCATATTATAATTTTTCTTTACAGATGATGATTTGGATGTAGTTTTCACCTCAAGCTCAAAGTGTGGTAAAGACCCTACAAAAAATGCCACTTCCTCCATACTGTTCCGTTGTAGCCCAACCCATGGGGAGGGACAACCTGAATTCCTACATGAAACTGCTGACTGTCAGTATTTGTTCTCCTGGCACACCTCTGATGTTTGCCCACTGGTGTAAGTTACAGTGTACAGCTATGCAGAGCTCGGTTTCTGCCCCCAATGTTAATGTGTGTCTGATATGTTCAATGACATCAGTGTTTGTATATGGCTGGTATATTCTTGTGTATTACAGTCCAGAAAGCAGCGGTGGTAAATCTGATGAGAATCAATTTCAAGGCCTGTCTAGTAGGAGCCAAGCTGTGGGTGCCATACTCAGCATTCTTCTGGTGATTCTTGTTATCTGCTTAGTCGTACTATTATTGTACAAGAAAGAGAGAAGGTAAGAGATACTAAGAACGCCTTCCCTGATTCTTATTAAGCTGTAGATTATCTTTCATTCCTGATGCACCTATAAATCATTTTGTCACTGAGATCGGAATATGTTTTATACTTTTTAAGCATCGATACAATTCGTTACCTGTATAGTGCAGGAGATTGAAGTGGGAAGGTCCTTCCAGTATGATTGGTTGTCAAGAAGCACTGAGAGAGGGAGAGAACATCCATTGGGTGTTCAGATGACCAAAAATTAGACATTTCTGCCTCAGAAATAGTTTTCTCATATGACTGTTCTGCAGATTTCAGTAGGAGAGATACCATGCGTGCGGCTGCCATTAGATCACCTTTAAGGGGCTACACTTGATTGGCGACTGGTAAAGGATGTTTTTGAAGAGAGATTGATAGTGTGAAGTGTGTCATAGTCCTGCTTGCACCAAATTTGCAGGGCAACAGGGGCCCATATAATTAAAGCCCTTTGTCATTGTGAGCTCTAGCGGACTTCAGTGACACAATACATTGTAAAAAAAATTATCAAAAGTTGCAAACAATCAGATTTCAGCCCTGAAACCTAATTGGGTTCTGTTATTCACGGACAGCACTCGATCCTTGTTTGATGCTGTTCATACATGAAAAACTGATCAACCCTTTTTTTTTTTTTTCCCTCAAAGTATCTCTGTTTGTCAACGTCTTTGGGTACGTGAACAATGGACTACAAATGGAGGCCATCCGTTTTGTTTTTTATTCATGACCCATAGACTTTGGTATTTGTGTGATACATCCGTTTTACAGTTAGAGACTAGTAATTGTGAAATGTTTTCCTTACTGATTTATGGTTAGTTTGCTTATTTTTGTACCAGTTACTGTTACAGTTTATAATATGTACAATGACATGTTACGTGTTCATAGCTGTACATTTATTTTAAGGGAAACTGTTATGTACAAGTTAACCAACTGTTGCCGGAGAAGTTCCAGTGTGTCCTACAAATACACCAAGGTAAGGACTGCTTTTCACTGAAATCTCTCACTGGCCACTTGCTCGATATCCATCTAGTAGAATATTTAGTGTAGAATAGGAAAATCATAATCCTGTCATCCCTTAAAGGAGTTTTTAACCTTTAAAAATTGATGGCCTATCCTATCAGGTGGGTAGACATTAAGTAACTTGGTGTTATCACAATGTTCACACAAGTAATGGAAATGTTTCAGATAATAATACTAAATTGGATAATTAAAAGGGTTTTGGCCTCCAAATGGATTTTGACCTATTCACAGGATACATCATCAGTATGTGATCTCTGAGCGGTCTGACACATGTATATAGAGATAAGACATTATTTATATAAAACCTTCACTCCCATGTTATTACGTTGATGCACAATCACAGATTTCACTGGTCTTCGACTTTCTTTACTAAGCTTTCAATACTCGTATTCCGACATTCTTCAAGGTTCTTCAGTGATGTCATTTGCTTTTTTTTGGTTTAAATTGTTTAGATCAATACCGAAGAAGAAGTAGACAATGAAATGGAGTGGCTCATGGAAGAAGTGTCTGGCAACCATGGAAAACCACATCATGAAAATGGTCACGTTAGGAGTGTTAAAGCTGGAGCCTTCACATCACTGCATGTTGATGATCTTGACAGTGAAGACGAGGTCTTGACAGTTCCTGAAGTGAGAATACAGTCTGCAAGAAGCAAACAGAGGAATTCAGACCGGTCTTTCGGCCTGTACATTTCTGGTAGTGATGAGAACTTGATAGGAATAGCTAATGGAGGACAAGAACAGACTGGAAAATCCAGATCTGGTCAGCATAAAAAAGGGGACAAGCCTACTATAGCTTCCTTTCACGATGACAGTGATGAGGACATGCTTAATGTGTAGTCAACTCTGCATTCTTAACCCCTCCTCCTATTTGTGCCTAAAATTAAATATAGTTTGAATGGACAATGCTACCGCAACCAAATATGCGCAAGGTTTCTTTTTTGTTTTTTTAAACCTTTTATAGGTTGATATCAAATCAATACATGGGAAGACAGGGAATATTTCTCCATTCTCGATTTACAGCAGTGGTGGAATTTCTGCACTAAGGACTCTATGAAGCTTTATGTGCAGTCTTTTATGTTAAGATTCCCTGCACTAAATGATAAATGGAATCATTGGTACTTCCTTTCTTACTACGGGAGCTGGCATCTTCTTGTATAAAATGCTCTTCACAATCACTGAAAGTCAGAAGATACAAGCTATTTCCAGTCCTGTTGGATCCTCTGTCTCTGGCAACATAAAGTTTGACTACTTACTTATTTATTCACTTGAACTACAACTCAGGTTGGCTGAATAAAGCATTATACTATTCCTGCCGGCAGGGTGTAAATCCATGAAGGGACAGATCAAGAAATGCACTCCTATTCAGTAATATTTACAGGTACCATTATGTTAAATCCAGACTATGATTCTTGTATTAATATCCTCTGTTAGATTTAAGTGGGAATTCTGAAGTATTTCTTATATAAATATATGTACATATCTGTGCACAGCGTCCAATAGAAAAATTAAGGTATTACAGTGTGTATTGGAACAATCGGTGAACTTGAAGCAGAAATATGAGGTCTATATGTGGCATAAGATCACTTGTATTTAGAATATTTCTCATGCTAGTCAATCCATTTATATTTATTAGCTGATGCTCTACAGAAGCCTTAATTTGCACTTTAAGGGTGGTGTCCACCTTGGACATCTATTGCTAGATGTGATCCCTGATAAGGTGATCCAAGGAGTGTTCTGCAGTTGTGACCCACTAAGATCATAGTGTTCAGCTCTACTAAGCAAATGTTCGGTATCCCCACAGAGCTAACACAAGGGAAGCAAAGCATTACACAGTGCATACTGAAGTCAATGCCGGGTCCTCCAGAAATATGCTACTTGTATCTTTTTTTCCTTGTATTTGAGGGTCTTGAACTCTTTTTCTTTAGGGTATTGGAAAATGGGTTTTCTAAGCTAGGCAACAGTCTTGAATTAAGCAAACCATAGCTAAGAGCCCCATACGTAATGTCAAGACCATCTCATGACCCATTGCAAAAACAAATTTCTCACGTCTTATGTTGTCTTTTTTGCATCTTTTTTTTCTGTAGCTTTTGCTTCAAGATTTCTATACAGTTTTTGCCCAGCTGGAAGCCATTTAGTCTTGAAAAGCTGCTTTATATGTTAAGTTGCTGGTCAGGCAAAACCTCTGTTCTTTTAGCCATGCTTTAGTCATTTCTAATATGTAAAACACTGGGTATATTGTTGTTAGTGAATGTAAAGCTACATTTACCATTGTATTAAAATACTGTACTATATGCATCAGTTATTTCTACCACCTTCACTGAGCTGTGATATTTTCTATTAATGACTACAATGGGGTCCATCCAGTGTCCATTTAATTTAAACTGAAATCGCTGGACAAAAAAGTCTTGCAGCACTTTTTCTGTCCGGCGACCTATCATAGAGCTGCAATGGACATCTGACACAGATGTGAACTTGGCCTTAGTGTTGACCATCTCTGCTTATTGTCCCTGAATGTAAATTTGTGTTCACATTCTGGGTAGGGTCCCACGTATCAGCCGCAATGTGGCTGGAGTTGGCTCAGCTTGAGTCTTAACTGATTGATAATAGCCATGCAGTTTGCCTAACACAACCATTAAAAATCATTTGCAAATGCTGCCAGTTTAGAGCTTTTTGGTCGCATCATACTGCAGCAGCTTCATGGGACCCCTACTGACTGACACTGAGAATCTGCAGAAGAGAAAGCTTCAATATCCTTCATACCGGTACGTGATCAGAATAGGTTTGATTGTCTAAAAAGGACATCTCCATTCACTGCCAGTGAACAGAGATCCTGATGGCAATATTCCAAAGTATATTGGAAAAATATTGCATGACTTTAAATTTTACATTATGTAAAGGAAGGCCTATACAAAACATATAGTACAGTATCTATTTAATGTAAGTGTGAAGTGGGCTAAAGCATTATTTATTACTAGGTTTAACCAGAAAAAGGTACTGTGCTTCAAATTCACAGTGTAATGGGGGAAAGTGAGGCTAGGTACTACTTGGAAGCCAAAGCTTCTATTGGTATAAAGGTAATGTGAGAGACACAAGAGTGAACATACTCTAATAAGTAACATGGACAGTGCTTCTCGAGAGAGAGAATACTCTGCATTAATCATTGTGTAACCTCGACTACAGGTACGCCACGTTTGTCTAATCTGCTGGCCATTTTTGTATCTTCTGATTTCTTTGGGTTGATTGGTACAATGACTTTTTGCATTTTTGATCCACTTGTAATATAAAAGTATTGAGCAAATTAATTAAACCATAATTTAAACCAAAGCTAAGTGTGTGTGATTTCTCATGTGTTATTCCGTGTTACATTGTTACAGGGACATAATAAATAACCATTGGGCCCCACTCTACCATAAAAGTTGTAATAGGGTCCTACTCTGCCATGACAACCTTAAGCAGGCAGTTTGTCTCCTTTATACACAGGGATAATGCACATAGTGATGTCACAGCACCAAGATAATGCACACAGTCATGTCACAGTACAGGGGTAATGCCCACTGACATCAGAGCACAGGCATTCCCCCCAAGAAAACTGCTGCTTTTTGTTATACTTTATCTTGCATGAAAGAGAAACTTTAGTGAAAATCCCTGTGAATTATAGCCTTTCTTCTTGATTTCTGATGTTGTTGCTGTGTTTTGCAGGTTTCTGTATAATAAAATGTCAGGCATAATACACCTAGACACTCTTATGGTGCAAGGCTATCAACTTATGAGCTTGATATAGGGATAGCTTCAGAATCAACAGACACAGGGAGAGCTGAAACATTTCCTAATATACCAATGTGACATTGGACTACATCTCTTTGTTTGTATATATTTCCCACAAAATTTGTGTTCCGATGCGAAAAGGCAACTCCACATGACATAACTCCTTGCTGTACCTAGAACACCTTATGTAGGACAAACACCTGGGACACATTTAGCTAAAATAAACCCTAGCATCTTGTTAAACCTCATTCCACACCTCGATCTATATAACATTAGCTTTTGCTGGATGTGAATCGGTCATGTCACACAAGACATCATGGGATACATGTATATTACGCCTGCCTCCTCTCAACAGTGATTTCTAAAGTCAATATGGTGGATACTTTTTCTAATACGCGAGTTAAGGTAGGAATAGGAGAAAACGGAACACAGTTGTAACATGGGCTGGTAGGAATTCATTGCTGTGGAGGTGCACATTAATAGTCACTAGAGCTGACCATATGCAGGAACTATCCATGCAGTAGGTAGAGGTAACTCCTCTCCAGAAGCTTGTCTACAGAGAGAGAAAATTATAAATATATCTAACCAAGCTGCCTGATCCCATTGTGCCCAACAATAAAAAAAAAAAAAAAAAAAAAAAAAAAGCTGTCCGCATAGCAGGATCCATTTGCACGTGTGTATTTTGTCATTTTAGTGTAATATGTTTGTCTGCATCAATTGCACAGGATATTTCACTGATGTCTGATTATTTATGTGCGTATATAGGAGTTAAATGTTGTACTCTGTTGATATTACCCTAGGTCATATATGATAATTAACTCATAGAAACATTAACTTTCACCAACGTCGACAGAATAAAAAATTAATGCAGGGATTATTTGCCTGGCTGGTTCTTGCACATTCTCATGTTTTGTCAGTTTTTCAGAAGTGAATGTAACAATATTAATACCTAAACTCACCTAACTGTCAAATATGGCTGGAAAAAAAAGCACATTCTTTTTATCAAATAGAAACCAGGAAAAAAACAACAACTTAATGATACAGCATTATCAGGGATACCAGGCAAGAGAAGTACGTGCTGCAATCCGCTAATAATCGCTTAATCGGAAGAAAAAGCAGCGAGCAGTGCATGGCATAATACTATATAGAGAGTATAACCCAAACAGGATCCGCTAATCTCGTGGTAAGATGCAGTATTACATGGTCTTTCCCCTTTCTTTAAGTACGGTCACAACCACCACTCACAATAATGTAGCCTCTTGGTAACCACCACCACTGAAATAGGACTTCAGGTATCAAAATAGCTTCACAGAAGGACCATTTCCAAACAATCTGTTTGCAAAATTCCAAGAATTTATTTTTTTTTTGCAAAGTTAGATTTTTTTTTTTTAAGGATTTAAAACAAAAAGCAAATTTGGTATCCCCAGAATTGTGCCAACCCATAGAATTAAGATGACATATCCTTTTGGCTGCGCAGTGAACGCAAAACAATGTGAAAACAAATCCCATAAGAAAGTTGCACAAACAGGTTTTTCTCCAATTCCACCCCATTCTGATTTTTTTTTTTCCAGCTTCCCAGTACATCGTATGGACTATTAAATGTTACCATTACAAAGTACAATTTGTCCCGCAAACATTAAGCCCACATATGGCTCTGTGAACAGAAAAATAAGTTATGGCGTTTGGAAGGTTGGGAATCAAAGATTGAAAGATACCTGAGGTGGAAAGGACTTGATATAATATGATAGATTTGTTTGTTAGGAGCCACTTTCTGTTGATGTCTCTCCCTAGTGGGAGGTCGATATTGAAAGAGTATGTGTTGTGGGGGTTTAGCTCAGTAGTAGAGTAGGTGTTTGGTAGAAAGAAACACAGGTCCAGGCTTTTTAACAAATAAAAGCTTCTATTTATTTTGTGCAAGTCAAATAGTGGACAAACTTAAGCAGATTCTTTCAGCAGGTTGGCAATAAACAATCATGTGGCAAACAAAAAAAAAATCCTTACTTCAGGCAAAAATGTCCAAAATTAATCAGTTGGTCTCACCAGCTTGGTAGGGACACTGTAGCAGACTCTGTCCAGTGCTTTGTTCAGCTTGGGAACATCCAGAGCAAAGTTCTTCCAGTATCTTAGCCTCCTTGCAGACAACCGTATGACTGGTCAGTGTGCTATCCGGGTTTTTCCTGGATAGCACACTGACCCATTTATTTCTATGGGTCTATACACATGACTGTGAATTACACGGTCAAGTGTACAGGCTGACAGTCCGGGCCGCAAAATATGGAACAGGTCCAATTCCTGTCCGGTTTTGCGGCCCTGCTTTCGCGGCTCCTATTCATTGAATGAAAGGGGCCGTGGAAGCACAAGCGGCACACTGATGTCATCCGTGTGTCGCCCGCACACTGCCTGTGCCATTCATTCATGGTCGCCAGATAGCACATGGTTGTGTGCAACCGGCTTTACTCTTAGACGCACATACCACACGCTTGCTCTGTTCACCATCTTAAATCTGGGCAGGTAATAAGGAAACCCCTGCATGGAGTATAGGAGCAACCACCCCACAAGGTCTGTGGTCACTTCTAAGACCTGGATTACTTCACCGAGACAAGTCCTCAGTTACACATATACACCATTCCTGATTCTTCCTCTTGGATTGCTACTGTGCATATAAGATCTGTGATTGTGCTTGTTGTTTATCAGCCCTACACTTGAGAAAGAAGATTAATTCCTCGAAATGTGTTGTGTTTTGAATTTCAATAAAAGAGCCTCAACTTCAGAATTTGGGTATGTGCTGGTTTCCTTCATTCTTGCAAATGGATTGTCGTTTGGAAGTGGTCCTTCTGTGAATGTCCTGTAATGATCTCTGTTAGAAAAAGAGGAAATTAAGTCTACTGCTGTAGTTGAGTGTCCAGCTGAGGATGCCAAGTGTCACATAGAATTGGCTTCAATGGGTTGGTCCAAGGTCTAGTAAGCTTAGACCAATGCTGTAAAAATAAAAACAAAAATAATGGCAAAGAAGACACATAGATGAGCTGAGACAAGGGGGATTGGGGGGAGAAATAGGGATGAAGCAAACAGAGAAAGGTTAAACTCTGTGAGCCAAGGATAAAAAACGAAAAAGAGTCCTAGGAAGAACAGATTGCCTGGAAAGCTTTGTTTATTGTCTTCCATAGTTCTAACAGCTGGAACTCTATGGTAGAATTAAAGTTTGGGTGGATGGTTGCTTCCGCCATCTTGCTATTAGACATTTAGCTGCCATGAGAAGGTGGAGGAGTAGGTTAATGGATTTCTCCCATAGTCATTGGATGGTGATATTAAGCAAGTAAGATAATGGATCTAGCAGAATATCTACACGCAGAACTTGACCTCTTTCCGTAACGGCTAGAGATGTGCACAGTTCCAAAAAAAATATAAAATAGGGGTCCACAATGCCAGCGGTATGTCAGGATGTTAGAATTAAAGTGATGGAGAAGGTTTGGGGTATGATAACAGTGAATAAGTAACTTGTATTGGTTTTCTCTATAAGCGGAGCACATGGATGACTTTGCTGCCTACCGCCAGACAAGGTGCCACACCCCATTAAGAATACGTGCGTCCAAATATTCCTCCCACCATAGTAAGGCTAGGTTCACATGGCGGAAAATGAAGAGAAATTCTGCAAAAAAAATGCTGATGCAGTACCAGATGAATGGGCCTAATCGGCAGGGACTCCCAAGTGGCGGAATCCACGGCAAGATTGAGCAAGACACTGATTTTTTTTTTTTCCAAGCCCTACTGTGAAAGCAATGGGAGGCAGATTCGGGATGGAAGCTGCCCAGGGATTTGGGGGCACAATACACTCCCAAATCCATGGCAGATTCTTATGTGTGATACTAGCCTAAGTGTATCAGAGTAGTTGCCCAGTGCAAGATTGGAGAGGATGTCATATATGGTCTCTATTAGAAGTTTCTGAATGAGTTCAGAGCTACAACCCTAATTCCAAAAATTTGAAAAACTGTGTAAAATATAAAGAAAACAAGAATGCAGTGATTTGGTAAAAACCCTTTTAGGTTTATAAAAGGCTGGAAAAGTAAGTGGTACTGATGAAAAACAGTTGAAAATTGACCCTTCAGCTGAGTCACATGACTGTCTTTGAAAAGAGCATGTTACAGAGGCAATGTCTCTCAGAAGCAAAGATGGTCACATACCAAACATCTAAATCTGCGCTCCAAAAACCACATAGCGCACCTTCACATCTGCGTCCTGCTATGTGCCCAAACTGGTTTATGCCCACATGTATGACACTGTTGTACCCAGGATAACGTATTCAATGTCATATTTGGGTATAAACTGCTGTTTGGGTATGCAGCCAGGCACAGAAGGGAAGGAGCGCTATTTGGTTTTTGGAGCACATATTTACACAGTTTGGTTTTTGGACACCATGCCATTTTTGCAGAGACCCTGAAATGCCCTCAAAGTGAAATCCCCTGACACGTGACCCCATTTTGGAAACTACACCCCTGATGGGATTTATCCAGGAGTACAGTGAATATTATTAAACCCCAAGTGCTAAATTCATTTATTTTCCAGTGCGCAGCTGATGGCGAAAAGTGAAAATGGCAATTGTCAGTGTGCAATATGTTGTGTTCAGTTTTCAGCAGAGATGAACACTCTAAAGGCTGTAATGTCCAGGATACCCACTTAACAGTTTTTGGAGTGTGTGTCTCTGCTGATACAAGCTGGACGCAATGTTAATAAAATTTGTGAAACAGCTGTGGGGTCAAATTACTCACTGTACCTCTTCATAAATTTCTTGAGGGATGTAGTTTCCAAAATCGGGTCACTTTTGGCGAGTTTACATTGTACTGTTACTTTAGGGGCTCTGCAAATGAGCATCTGAAAACTATTCTAGCAAAACCTGCTTTTCAAATGCCCAGTGGCACTCCTTCCCTTTGGCACACAGCCATGTGCCATACATCAGGTTACATCAACATGTGGGGTATTTCTGTGCTTGGGAGAAACTGCATAATAAATTGGTAGATGCATTTTTTTCCTTTAACCCCTTGTGAATGTGTACATTTTATGGCTAAATAAACGTATTATAGGAAAAAAATAAAATTTCTAAAATTTCACCTCCATTATGTTTTATTTTCTGTGAAATGCTTAAAGGGTTAACAAACTTCCAAATTCAGTTTTGAATTATTTGAGGGGTGCAGTTCTGAAAATGGGGTAATTTATGACGGGGTGTTCTAATATATACAGTACAGTAAAGTAAAATTCCCTTCAGAGCTGAAATGGTCCCTAAAAAATAAATTCAAGGATGATTAAAAGATGATGCCAATATAAAGCAGAGATATGGTAGATAATAATTATTAATGTATTTGGGTGAAAGAACTGTCAGAAAAGCAGAGCATTTCATTTACATTTTGAAAATTGTGAATTTTTCCAAATTTCCATCAAATTTTCTATTTTTGTTTTATAAATAAATGCAAAAAATATTGATCAATGTTAACCACTAACAGGAAGTACAATGTGTCATGAAAAAACAGTCTCAAAATCACTTGGGTATGTTAAAGTTTGTCAAAGTTATTGCCACATAAAGTGACACATGTCACTTTTGAAAATTGGGGCTGTGTCCTTTAAGCAGTTTTTGGTCATGTCCTTAAGGGATTAATACAAAATTGCAAAGACTGAATATCCCATCATCTACAGTATATATTTACTATCACAAGATTCAGAGAATCTGAAGAAATCCATGTGCTCAAGGGACAAGGCCAGTGGTCCGTATTGAATGCTTGTGATCTACAGGCCCTCAGATGACAACTTCACTTAAAAAACAGGCATTAATTTGTTATGCAGTTCACTGCATGGGTCGGGAATACTTCCAGAAATCCCTGTCTATGAGCACAGTTCATTTTGCAATACAGAAATGCAAGTTAAAGCTGTATCATTCAAAGAAGACAACATATATCAACACAATCCAGAAATGCCTCCATCTTCTTTCAGTCAAAGCTCATTTAAAATGGACTGAAGCAAAATAGAAAACTGTTCTGTGAACTGTCAGCTGAATCAAAATCCTTTTGGAAACCATGGACGCCATGTCCTGTGAACTCAAGAAGAGAGGGACCATACTGCTTGTTATCAACTCACAGTTCAAAATCCTGCATCTCTGATGGTATGGGGTTGTATTAGTGCCTATGGCAAGGGCAGCTTACACATCTCGAAAGGCCCTGTCAATGCTGAGCAGTATATTGAGGTTTTAGACCAACATATGTTCCCATCCAGACAAAGTCTCTTTCAGAGGATGCCCTGTGTACTTCAGCAAGACAATGCTAAATCACATATTGCATCCATCACAACAGCATGGCATCACAGAAGAAGAGCCGGGTGTTGAACTGACCTGCCTGTAGTCCAAACCTTTCACCAATAGAAAACATTTTATGAAATTATTACGGAATGAAAAATCCGGGAAAGAAGATCCTGAACTGTTGAGCAGCTATAATTCTACATCAGAAAAGAATGGTACAACATTCCTCTCCCAAAACTCCAGCAATTGATCTCCTTACATCCCCGGCATATACAGATTGTTACAGAAAGAAAAGGAGATGCTACACAATGGTACACATAGCCCTGTACCAACTTTTTTTGAGATGTGTCGCTGCCATCAATTTCTCAAATGAGTTAATTTTTCAAATGAAGTGGAAAAATGTCTAATGTTCAACTTCTGATATGTGTTCTATGATCTATTGTGAATAAAATGTGGTTATATAAGTTTTCTTTACATTTTACAAAGCATCCTAACTTTAGGAACTGGAGTGGAGTGGAGACCTATGGAATGTGGAACACAGAGCACGTGCTCTTAGACATTTCATCAAAGACAGCCAGCCTATGAATTACTGCCTATATGAGGAATAACATTCCCATGAACTAGTACGTGCCCAAGAAATTATGTTAGAAGACATACATGTATGTCACCAACAGCCCGACCCTCACCACTTAATGACATTCTTTATCAAAAGTGCTCATGTTTATTTGGTGGAATGGCCATTGCCATCAGTGAAAAACCCCATTAAGACACTCAAAAATTTCCAGTTTTTCTAAGCCTGTTTTATGAAGGTGTGTAGATCATCAGGAAATTTATGGTAAACATTTACCTCGGAACCAAACTCACAGTAGTCCAGGCGTCTGGAACTATGTTTCTATAGACTGTGCGAGTAATGGCTTCTTTAGCCAACCCTATGTCTGCCTTTGATACAAAAGTCACTACTTGTGAAGCTACTGTTTTGTTAGTCTATGAAATATAATTCCTTTGACTACATTCTTCCCTGGGTCAGAAGGGGTAATATATCCCCTTAAGGAGGCATTGCTGCAAGTACTCTACATTCTTCTCCACGATAATTGTCACAGAGGCAGCTCTCTTACTTTTTCACAGAAATGAATATCTACAAAAATATGTGACAAAACACTAGAGAAGAAAAGTTATGCATTCAAACAAAGGACATCAAGCACACAGGAAGATTATGTATGATGCAGGTGTTACAATGGTACTTTGGACAGGTTCACACTAACATGTTAATACCTGGATTTCCCGACTCTAATACAGTACAGTATGTTGGTGTAGTTTGGCACAGTGTAACTGTGGGAGTCCAATGTCTGCCCAATTATTATTACCATTTATCTTGTGATAGACATGTGTTATCCCCTCATGCTTAAATTCACTTACTTTAGATTTCCCAACCACATCTGCTGGAAGTTTTGATCCAGGTCTGAGATAAAATTTCCTGATATTGCTTCTGACCCCCCCCCCCCCCCCCACTTGTGATTTTATTTAGATAAAATACTTCCCTCCTGAACCTTATTTCTATGTTTAACATATTTAAGGTTTCAATTATTCCCCCAGTTTCACTACTTTCCTCAAGACTATACAAATTAAGTTCTTTAAGCCTCTCCTGATATGTTTTATGCCTTTGACCCTCCACCATTTTTTTTAGCCCAATGTCTTTTTTGGACTGGACATAGTATTTCAGATGTGGGGTAATACAGTGCTGGCCAAAAGTATTCGCACCCCTGCAATTCTGTCAGATAATACTCAATTTCTTCCAGAAAATGATTGCAATCACAAATGCTTTGGTAATATCTTCATTTATTTTGCTTGCAATGAAAAAACACAAAAGAGAATGAAAAAAAAGTCAAATCATTGATCATTTTACACAAAACTCCAAAAATGGGCCGGACAAAAGTATTGGCACCCTCAGCCTAATACTTGGTAGCACAACCTTTAGACAAAATAACTGCGAACAACCACTTCCGGTAACCATCAATGAGTTTCTTACAATGCTCTGCTGGAATTTTAGACCATTCTTCTTTGGCAAATTTCTCCAGGTCCCTGAGATTTGAAGGGTGCCTTCTCCAAACTGCCATTTTGAGATCTCTCCACAGGTGTTCTATGGGATTCAGGTCTGGACTCATTGTTGGCCACTTTAGAAGTCTCCAGTGCTTTCTCTCAAACCATTTTCTAGTGCTTTTTGAAGTGTGTTTTGGGTCATTGTCCTTCTGGAAGACCCATGACCTCTGAGGGAGACCCAGCTTTCTCACACTGGGCCCTGCATTATGCTACAAAATTTGTTGGTAGTCTTCAGACTTCATAATGCCATGCACACGGTCAAGCAGTCCAGTGCCAGAGGCAGCAAAGCAACCCCAAAACATCAGGGAACCTCCGCCATGTTTGACTGTAGGGACCGTGTTCTTTTCTTTGAAGGCCTCATTTTTTTTCCTGTAAACTCTATGTTGATGCCTTTTCCCAAAAAGCTCTACTTTTGTCTCATCTGACCAGAGAACATTCTTCCAAAAAGTTTTTGGCTTTCTCAGGTAAGTTTTGGCAAACTCCAGACTGGCTTTTTTATGTCTCTGGGTCAGAAGTGGGGTCTTCCTGGGTATCCTACCATAGAGTCCCTTTTCATTCAGACGCCGACGGATAGTACGGGTTGACACTGTTGTACCCTCAGACTGCAGGGCAGCTAGAACTTGTTTGGATGTTAGTCGAGGTTCTTTAGCCACCATCTGCACAATCTTTCGTTGAAATCTCTCGTCAATTTTTCTTTTCCGTCCACATCTAGGGAGGTTAGCCACAGTGCCATGGGCTTTAAACTTCTTGATGACACTGCGCATGGTAGACACAGGAACATTCAGGTCTTTGGAGATGGACTTGTAGCCTTGAGATTGCTCATGCTTCCTCACAATTTTGCTTCTCAAGTCCTCAGACAGTTCTTTGGTCTTCTTTCTTTTTTTTTTTTTCTCCATGCTCAATGTGGTACACACAAGGACACAGGACAGAGGTTGAGTCAACTTTAATCCATTTCAACTGGCTGCAAGTGTGATTTAGTTATTGCCACCACCTGCTATGTGCCACAGGTAAGTAACAGGTGCTGTTAATTACACAAATTAGAGAAGCATCACATGATTTTTTCAAAGGGTGCCAATACTTTTGTCCACCCCCTTTTTTATGTTTGGTGTGGAATTATATCCAATTTGGCTTTTTGACAATTCTTTTTGTGGTTTTCCATTGAAGACAAATTAAATGAAGATATTATTACCAAAGCATTTGTGATTTCAATCATTTTCTGAAAGAAATTGAGTATTATCTGACAGAATTGCAGGGGTGGCAATACTTTTGGCCAGCACTGTATATAGGGAAAATGGTTCACTACTACTCACTATATCTGGTTAAAAAAAGTTACCTTGCTGAAATTAAAAGTCTAAAAAAAAAGAATGCTTACTGAGACCTGCTTTGGTAAGAGTTTTTTAATGATGTCACTTGGCTAAATTATTCAGTTAATGGTTTATAAATGCTAAAATACTTTAACTTTGCCAGAGCTGGTTAAGCCAGTTAAGCATGTAATACAAAAAAAGTAAAAGACAGGGTGATAGATAACTTGCCTTTGTTTCACTTTTTAGATTTTTTTAGACACTTTGACTTCAGTTTACAGACTGGATGCCCCTTCTTCCACAGACATCCTGTGATACACTGCAACCATGACGTCTTTTGATGATATTCTAGAAGATATTGGTCAATTTGGCTTGTTCCAGAAGCAGCTGTTCTTTATAATGTGCCTAATTTCTGCAGTGTTCACCCCAATATATGTGGGCATTGTGTTTCTCGGCTTTGTACCTGATTTCAGATGCAGTAATCCTGCGGTTGAAGATCTGAGTACCAAATGTGGTTGGAGCATTGAAGAGGAATTGAACTACACTGTTCCACTGTTGGATGACTCCACTCAGACCAGTCAATGTCTTCAATATGATATTGATTGGAACAGGACGTCTGTGAGTTGCATTGATCCGTTAAGGAATCTTACAATGCCTGGCTATAGCAACGTCACTTTGATTGGGTGTACAAATGGTTGGGTTTATGACACTACTGGGTCATCCATTGTGACAGAGGTAGGTCGTTTGGAAACATCTGATATGTATTATATTGCCTCTTTGTTTAGAAACTTTAAAAGTGTGTTTAGCACATAGGCTTGCTATAAAGTATTAATATGTATCCAGATGAACAATAAAGTTTCACATACAAGATATAGACCATACTTGCATGAATGCATTCTGTGATCATTGGAGGAACATACAGAGATGCAAAGATAGACAAAACAGGGAGGGATAAAGGAAAGGATATAGAAAAAGGGGGAGGGCATAATATATTAGGTGGTGGTTGGCACCTGCAGTGCTGGCCTCAGCATGCGGCGGCCGGGTCCCAAGCTCCTAAGGGGGCCCACTTGGCTGCTGGGTGCTGACTACCTCACTTTGTCTCCCCCCACTTACTTTCCTTTGATCTTTACAAGTGTCCACGCAGGCTGATAGATCCCTCCTCCTCCAGGAGTCTGCACTGCAGGGGATGATCGATTACATTGGGCTGTGGCAGACAAGTGTATTCAATCCCTGATTCAGCTCCAGGTGTGTGCTGTGTCTTCTGTGTGTACATGTTCTGTCTTCTATACACACACACATACGTATATGCCACACTCCAGGCTTCGGAGACACTGCATATGTGTGTGTACATATATACAGTGAAGGAAATAAGTATTTGCTGGTTTTGTAAGTTTGCCCACTGACAAAGACATGAAGAGTCTATAATATTAAGGGTAGGTTAATTTTAACAGTGAGAGATAGAATATCAAAAATAAAATCCAGAAAATCACATTGTATACATTTTATAAATTTATTTGCATTTTGCAGAGAGAAATACAGTGGGGAAAAAATAATTTAGTCAGCCACCAATTGTTCAAGTTCTCCCACTTAAAAAGATGAGGCCGGCCTGTAATTGTCATCATAGGTAGACCTCAACTATGAGAGACACAATGAGAAAACATATCCAGAAAATCACATTGTCTGATTTTTAAAGAATTTATTTGGAAATTATGGTGGAAAATAAGTATTTGGTCAATAACAAAAGTTCATCTCAATACTTTGTTATATATCCTTTGTTGGCAATGACAGAGGTCAAACGTTTTGGGGTCATTGCACTTTTAACAGTATCAGGCCCTGAGGCTCTGTTCACATGGCAGAATCTGGTGCTAATTTTGCAGCGGATTTCACCCAAAATCAGCAGCAGATTCTGCCCTCATTCTAATTTGGAGCAGGACACTGAAAAAATAAGCATCCTGTTTGATTCTGCTGTGGATTCTGCAGCTGATTCCGCCACGGAGGCTGTGGCTTGAGACTCCCCACTGATCAGGCCAGGGGAGCAGAAAATAAAGAGGAATCCGACGCAGATATCCGCCTCAAATTCATCTTTAATTTCACACTTTTGAACGGGTTCTATGGAGTCAACTGTATTACAGTCCACTCCGGTAGGTCTGCCTCAGCAAAAAGCACCCAATTTTGGGTGTTTTTTACTGTGGAGCACATGAGCTGCTCCAAAAGGGGCCCACTGAGGCTCTGTCGCCCAAGGGCCTACACACAAACCTGGAGACGGCCCTGAAGACCTGTTTTATATTGCAGAATTCTGCAAGATAATCCAATTGTGCCAGGTCTGCAGAGAAACATTGGCCAATAGTTGTTGGTTTGATACCAGAGAGCAGGAATACTCACTAGAGCTGCTATAAGGAGATGTCAGATGTCATATTACACATGAGATATTCACATACCTGAAGGAGAAGTGAAGCAGAATCCATAAATTTTGAGATAATTCACTCTAGTAAGTGATGCCGTAAGACATTCCGAGAAGATATTAATCAATGTGCCTGGTTCTGCTCTACATCTCTAGCAGAGAGATGAGACTGTGGGCATTAGCACTTGGAGCCTAGAGGAAATCTGGTACAGTATTGTGCAAAAGTTTTAGGCTTGTGGGAAAATACTGCAAAGTAAGAATGCTTTCAAAAATAGAAGAGTTAACAGTTTAATTTAGTCAATTATCAAAATTAAGTTAATAAACTAAAGAGAAATATAAATCATATCAATATTTGGTGTGACCAACCTTTGAAGTGAAGATATGGCCCCCATAGAGCTTTGATCTCAACATTATCCAGTCTATCTGGGATTATATGAAGAGGCAGAAGGACTTGAGCAAGCCTACATCCACAGAAAATCTGTGCTTAGTTCTTTAAAAGATTTCTGGAACAACTTCCTGCTGAGTTCCTTCAAAAACTATGTGCAAGTGTATCTAGAAGGACTTATGTTGTTTTGAAGACAAAGGGTTCTAAAACAAAATACTGTCTTCATATAGATTTCTCTTTTGTTACTTCACTTTGCTTATTTTTGTCAATTATGAAAATTAACACTTCTATTTTTGAAAGCATGCTTACTTTGCAGAATTTTTTCCACACATGCCTAAAACATATGCACAGCATTGTACATTGGAAGAAAAGCATTAATCCTGCATATTCCCTTACGTCCTACAGCAGCACAATATTGGGGTATTTCTGCCCGTCTGTTGATAGGACAGGCGGAATTTTTAATTTGCATAATTTATGCATGACTATGGTACCCTATAAGAGGGCAAAAGAGACCTCCCCCCCTTGTGTTTTTTTCTGTCCTGTGTGGTGGGACAGGTGGAGGGAGGTCTTTTTTGTCCTCCCATATTTTGTTTTTTCTTTGGGGAGTCATCTATACACCTCTCTTCTCTTATTTCTTCCACTGGACGCTCTGTGGAAAAGAAGGGGGGGGGTTTATTTAGGCAGTTTTTTTGTGCCTAGTCAAGCTTTCAACCTTCACTATGAAAAGGTTGATTTCAGTAGAACATGCAGCGGTGGTTGCATGCTGCATGTTCTAAGACCTGTAATGCAGGCCACTTGTGCAGCCTTGAGGTGGAGCATTACCGTTTCGCTTACCTTTTTTTGTGGCTAGCCAAGCTTTCAACCTTTGCTCTGAAAAGGTTTATTTCAGTAGTACATACAGCTGTAGGTGCATGCTGCATGTTCAAAGACCTGTAGTGCAGGCCACTTGTGCGGCCTTGATGTGGTGCATAACCATTTCACTTACCTTACAAGCTCCGCGGCCTCCAGAAGTGACGTCGGTCAACCTTTGTTTATGTTCTGGTTTTCCGGGGACTGAATTCTCGGACGGACTTTTTGCGGCTTAGTTTTTCCTCCTTTTTGCAAGGTTATATTTGCTGAGCCTCTTTTCTGGCATCGGTCTGTATATTTTTAGCTTAATTCTGTGTACAAGGAATTAAGGTTTGCAAGATTAGTGGGGGGAGGGTTTTTTGTGGTGCACTACTTGCTCATTCCTCCTTCCCTCCTATAGAAGCCTTCATCTCAATGCAGGAGATGGCTTGTCTCTTAGTGAGGAAGGCCTCAGTACTCCACTTGGATTAGGAGGTCACTTTTTTAATTCAACTACTGAAAGAAATAAACGTTTCAAAGATATTCTAATTTATTGATATGCACCTGTAAATAGGCTGCTGAAGTCCATCTGGTCAAGGGACTGAGATGTTGACAGGGAAGCCTCCACTTCCACCAATAGGGGGCCTAGGGCCTTCCAAGTGGTCGTAACACTGATAAACTCATGCTATTGGAGTGGAAACATCCTGAAAGAGCCACTATTTTATCCAGGAGGTTAAGGCCTTATTTCCTATTGTGGAATCCCAGCTGGACCGATGGGGTCCCCCACCTAAAGTTGATATGGCAGTAGCCAAATTGTCCCGGTGGATGATGGCTTCAACCTCCAGGACCCTATGGATAGGCGCATGGAGGGCACCCTCAGAAAGGCTCATTCTGCAGCCTCTGCTCAGACCTTGGTGGCCATTGCCTCTATTGAGGTATCAAACAAGTTGCAGTCTGATCTAGTTCAACTAGAGAGGGACATCGACTCTGGAGTCTCCAGAGATTACCTCTTATCATTCTTGAGGTCAGTCTACTTGTCTGCAGATTACCTATCTAAGGCCACCCAACATCAGCCTCAGTCTAGACCTCAGTTCTAGAGGCATCTTAGATAGCAGTCTAGGGGTTCTGGATGGAAGTTCCCCAAAGAAGGGGACAAGAAGAAGCCTAACTTTTGACACCAGCTGTTTTCTTCCTGTGGCAGAGACTCCTGTTGGGGGACGATTCTCCCAATTTTTCACTTTCTGGCAAGAGAAAATTCAAGACCCTTGAGTCTTGCAAGTAGTACAGCGGGATATGCGATCGATTTTCTTCATTTATTATGACCCGCTCCCCTTCCTGCGGCTCGGCAGGTTATACTGGTAAGTTCCATTTGCGATTATATTTACAAGGGGGCCTTGGAAGAGGTTCCCCCCTCTGATTAAGGATTCAGTGTTTACTCCCCAGTTTTTCTGGTGCTAAAATCATCAGGCGACTGGAGGATGATTATAGATCTAAGATATCTGAATCTCTTCATAAAGATAAAGCATTTTTGGAATGGAGACCGTGAAATCCGTCACATCCTTTCTACAGCAGGGCAAGGTCCTTGTCACCCTAGACCTAAAGGATGCCTATCTACACATTCCAGTTTATCCTCTGCACGATAGGTATCTCAGAATCACTGTCTCACTTTCCAGCCACAGGAAGTATCTTCAGTTTGCGGCTCTACCTTTTGGAATCCCCTTAGCTCACCACAACTTCACCGAGGTAGTGGATCCGGTGGCAGCCGCACTCAGACTTCAAGGTCTATTCATAGTGCCATACTTGGACGACTGACTAATAAAATCTCAGTCAAAATCCATCCTGTTCCAGCATTTGCAGATTGCCGTGTTCTTTCTTCAACACCTAAGTTGGCTAATAAATTGGGAAAAGTTAGAGGTGATTCCCTCTACTCAGAGAAAGTTCCTGGGGTTTCTCCTGGACTCAGAGCGCATGAAAATTTCCTTAACTCCTGCAAGGAAAGAAAGGTTAACCACAGCGGTCCGGTATCTTCTCAGAACACGCCTAGTGTCTATCAGGACAACTATGAGAGTCCTAGGCCTAATGTCATCCTCAGCCATGGCAGTCCTTTGGGCTTTATGGCATATGCGTTCTCTTCAGATGGCCTTGGTCTCGACAATAGGATCAGACTTTCCCCCAGTACCCGTCTTTCCCTCAGATGGTGGATAAACCTGAAAGACAGGATGTCCATGGTCCAACCTCATTGGACCCTGTTGACTACCGATGCATCCCTCTTGGGATGGGCATCCCACCTGTATGAGAAGACCATACAAGGAGTCAGGAGCAGGCTAGAAACAAGGACATCATCCAACTGGATGAAGCTCAGAGCAGTTTACCTGGCACTACTTCATTTCTCTCCTCTCCTCAGAGGAAGAGCGGTCAAGATCGGGCCCGACAGTATGACGACTGTAATGTACCTGAACAAACAAGGAGGCCCTAGATCGCTATCTCTCCTCAGGAAGACAGGTCTGACTTTTACCTAGGCAGGGGAAAATCTGACCCACTTATCCGCGGTTCGCATCAGGGGCTCCTTGAACATAGTAGCGGATCAGTTGAGTCGGGGTCTCACCGTATCAAGAGAATGGTTTCTCAATCCAGAGATCTTCCATCACATTACCCTGAAGTGGGGTCTTCCAGAATTAGACCTTATGATGACCAGACTCAACGTCAAGGTGAAGACGTTCTGCTCACTGTATCAGGAGGACTATTCCTTGGCAGTGGATGCCTTGTCCATCCCTTGGAGGTTCAGGCTGGCATACATCTTCCCTCTACTTTCCATGATACCAAGGGTATTGATGAAAGTCTGACAGGACCAAGCCTCTGTGATAGCCATTCTACCATTCTGGCCAAAAAGAACTTGGTTTTCTCAGCTCATGTACATGAGTTCAGGGATTTATTAGAGGCTTCCCCCCACCCAGAACCTGGTTTCCCAAGGAACTCAGAAGTACCAGGATCTGAGGAGATTCAACCTGACAGCCTGAAGGTTGACCAGTTCTTATGGAAATCCAGAGGACTGTCAGAAGCGGTCTTGAAGACTCTTTTCTGCACCAGAGCAGAGTCTACCAATAAGAGCTACCTAAGGATAGGTAATGTCTTCAAAGAGTGGTTCTCCAAACAGGAAGTTAACAGTTCGAATCCTACTACGGGAGAGATTCTAAAACTTTCAGGACGGCCTGAATAAGGGCCTTTCCCCTGCCACACTCAAGGTACAGGTTTCAGCCCTATCCACCTGTTTAGGCAGTCGATTGTCTCAGAATCCCTTAATTTCTAGGTGCCTTAAGGGTGTATGAGACTTAGACCAGTGGTTTCAACTACTGTTCCCCAGTGGGATCTTGCTACAGTTCTCTCAGATCTTTGCGGTCCTCCATTTGAGCCTTTAAAACCACCTTTTTGTTAGCCATAACTTCAGCAAAGAGAGTGGGTGAGCTCCAGGTTTTTTCTTCTGAGGAACCATATACTTCGTTCTTGCGGATAGGGTCCAGCTCAGATTTCTCCCTGGCTTTAACCCTAAGGTGCCTACTTGTGCCAATATCAACCAGATGGTTTCCTTACCAGTGTTTTTTTTTACCAGCTCCTTCCTCTGAAGAAGAGGAAAGACTTCACACACTGGTTGTAGTAAGGTGTCTTCAGGCTTACCTTCTACGTACTCGACCTTTCAGGAAATCCGAGAATCTCCTTATTAATATGTATGGTAGAGACAAAGGTCTCAGAGCTTCCAAACCTACCTTATCTAGATGGATCAAGGAAGCGATTAAAACTTCTTTTTCTGCTTAGGGATTAACTCCACCTGAATTCTTTACAACTCACTCAATTAGGGCTGTGTCAACCTCTTGGGCTGAGAGCCGTGCGGTATCTCTTGATCAGATTTGTGCAGCTGCTTCTTGATCATCTCAGCTGACCTTTTTAAAACATTACCAGCTAAATGTCCTGAGTTCAGAGGTGACTGCCTTTGGAAAGTCAGTCCTACGTACTGTACAGCGAGGAAACCTTCCCTAGGGGAAATACTTGCTAATTCCCCATATTGTGCTGCTGTAGGACGTAAGGGAATCATTTACTATGATGTTAATTTGTTTTCCCTTAGTCCTAACAGCAGCACAAGCTTCCCTCCCTAACTTAGGATTCTTTACTTTATAACTAACACAAGGGGGGAGGTTTCTTTAGCCCTCTTATAGGCTACCATAGTCATGCATAAATTATGTTAATTAAAAATTCTGCCTGTTCTATCAACACACAGGGGCAGAAATACCCCATATTGTGCTGCTGTTAGGACTAAGGGAAAACAGATTAACATCATAATCAACGATTGTGTCCTATTAGAAATGGAGGACACATCAGTGATTAAGTGTAAAAGATATTTTGAGTTAACATATGAAGGGAGTTGAACAGTGGTGGATAAAATAAGAATTTCATGAATTTGAGAGATAAAATGTCACACTACCCCTGATTTGTAACAGGGTGGTGACAGTTGAATACACTTGGGGAAGTGGTAGACTCCCTTTAAGGCAAAAATATGCAATGTCCATAACCTGGGCGGTCTCAGTACTGATTTTGATATTATATATGTATGGAATTCACCAGCTAACTACTTTTTTATCAGAAAGGTCTTCGATAATTTGGAGCAAACGTTTGGGTCATTGTGTTATTTTAGGATGAGATTGACACCAACGGAATCCAGAGGGTAGGGTTTTGCATAGTGGTGTTGTGTGAGTACTATTTAATAGAGAACCATCACCTATTGTCGATGGATCATCTGTCTCCAGTGTCTCATAGAAAAGTTACTTTTGATTTGTAATCTTGCCTGTGATGACAATGTGATGTCATCACTCTACAGAACAAGAAGTGTAAGTGTTCTGTATTGTGAGAATCAGTGGTCAGTATGAAAACTGCAAGTTATCAGCATTTTATTGCTATAGGTCAGAGGTACTCAACTACTTTTAGTATAGGTCCACCATCAGGTGAAGGCCCGAGCTGAATAGTAGCTGAACACCTCAGGCACATTTTCTTATTTTCCGGTGACATTCTGTTTCCCCATTTCCGGAAACGGAACGTCACCAATACTAACCCCCCACACCCCATCATACTCACCTGTCTTCCTGTCCAGATCTTCTGGGCACGGGAGATCTCTTTCTTCTGTGCGACCAAGTCCTTCTCCTCTTGATGTCTGCCGACACCTGCGCAATAGAGCCGGAATGCCGAAACACCAGCTCTATTGCACAGGCGTGGGAGGTTGGCTCCTTCTCCTCTTGACGTCTGCCGGTCCCTTCCTGAAGGAAGTGATGTTCCGTGTCCAGAAGATCTGGACAGGAAGACAGGGAAGTATGATAGGTGGGGGTGGGGTTAGTATTGGTGATGTTTCATTTCTGAAAATGGGGAAATGGAATGTCACTGGAAAATCAGAAAATGTGCCTGGGGTGGTCACATGACCGCCCCGGCGATCTGGGTAAATATACATTTTTGGTACAGTAAGTTACAGTGGGAAAAAAAAGTATTTAGTCAGCCACCAATTGTGCAAGTTCTCCCACTTAAAAAGATGAGAGAGGCCTGTAATTGACATCATAGGTAGACCTCAACTAAGAGACAAAATGAGAAAACAAATCCAGAAAATCACATTGTCTGATTTTTTAAAGAATTTATTTGCAAATTATGGTGGAAAATAATTATTTGGTCACCTACAAACAAGCAAGATTTCTGGCTCTCACAGACCTGTAACTTCTTCTTTAAGAGGCTCCTCTGTCCTCCACTCATTATGTGTAGTAATGGCACCTGTTTGAAATTGTTATCAGTATAAAAGACACCTGTCCACAACCTCAAACAGTCACACTCCAAACTCCACTATGGTGAAGACCAAAGAGCTGTGGAAGGACACCAGAAACAAAATTGTAGACCTGCACCAGGCTGGGAAGACTGAATCTGCAATAGGCAAGCAGCTTGGTGTGAAGAAATCAACTGTGGGAGCAATAATTAGAAAATGGAAGACATACAAGACCACTGATAATCTCCCTCGATCAGGGAATGACCTGCAGAAAGCTGGGACTAATGTAACAAAGGCTACCATCAGTAACACACTACGCCGCCAGGGACTCAGATCCTGCAGTGCCAGACGTGTCCCCCTGCTTAAGCCACTACATATCCGGGCCCTTCTGAAATTTGCTCGAGAGCATTTGGATGTTCCAGAAGAGTATTGGGAGAATGTCATATGGTCAGATGAAACCAAAGTAGAACTGTTTGGTAGAAACACAACTCGTCGTGTTTGGAGGAGAGTGAATGCTGAGTTGCATCCAAAGAACACCATACCTACTGTGAAGCATCATGCTTTGGGGCTGTTTCTCGGCAAAGGGACCAGGACGACTGATCGTGTACATGAAAGAATGAATGGGGCCATGTATCGTGAGATTTTGAGTGCAAACCTCCTTCCATCAGCAGGGGCATTGAAGATGAAACGTGGCTGGGTCTTTCAGCATGACAATGATCCCAAGCACACCGCCTGGGCAACGAAGGAATGGCTTCGTAAGAAGCATTTCAAGGTCCTGGAGTGGCCTAGCCAGTCTCCAGATCTCAACCCCATAGAAAACCTTTGGAGGGAGTTGAAAGTCCATGTTGCCCAGCGAAAGCCCCAAAACATCACTGCTCTATAGGAGATCTGCATGGAGGAATGGGCCAACATACCAGCAACAGTGTGTGCCAACCTTGTGAAGACTTACAGAAAACGTTTGACCTCTGTCATTGCCAACAAAGGATATATAACAAAGTATTGAGATGAACTTTTGTTATTGACCAAATACTTATTTTCCACCATAATTTGCAAATAAATTCTTTAAAAATCAGACAATGTGATTTTCTAGATATGTTTTCTCATTTTGTCTCTCATAGTTGAGGTCTACCTATGATGTCAATTACAGGCCTCTCATCTTTTTAAGTAGGAGAACTTGTACAATTGGTGGCTGACTAAATACTTTTTTTCCCCACTGTAGAAGTTAGGCGGGGGGAGGGTGTTTAGCTTAGGGTAAAAGTATCATTTTATCCTGGTCAGAGCAGTTTTTTGGGACATTAGTGCTCCAACACAGTATAATGCCCCCTGAGTACAATGCTATACTTTGCTGGCAAATGAGACAAACGAGAAGGACTGCGGCTTCAGATGGTTTACAATAGAAACAAGCGTTCATGCACAGTACAACACGCTTCACACTTCAGAGATTCAGAAGCAGGCAGGGGAAGCTATGCTGACGTCATTCTGGATGGCAGGGCGAATGAGCGAGGGGATGATGTAGCAGCAATATTCAGCCACATTTGAAAAATAATAAAAGATGAATTTACATCAAAATGAAGAGGCGATTTTGCTAACTAAGTATAGCACTGTGCTCAAATATTGCACAATACCTGACACCGATTAATCCTAATCCAAATCTAATAGTAATAATGTAGGTCTCCTCTTTGCCTGCCAGCTTGCCTGTGATAGTAGGATGCTCAGGGACACATTTTCCTGGGGACAACTAAAAAGTTTTCTGTGCTCATTGAAGTAGTGTTAAGGCACTGTAAATTATTATTAGGGTATTGGCTAATTTAGCAGCCAAAAGTGCAGAAACCTATGGGCGAAGGCCTGCCCGCCCACATTGGCCAATGGCTACATGGTTTGGAGGATAAAATAAGGTATTGCTCAGAACACTGTGCACCCTCAGTGTGCTGTCACCCTGACTACAGGTATTGCAGACACTTGATATAAATATACACACAAAAAGGGAATTCAGATAACATTAACAAGCACTTCTTTTCTTTTAGTTTAACCTTGTATGTGATGATGCTTGGAAGCTGGACCTGTTTCAGTCATTCGTGAACCTTGGATTCTTTCTTGGTTCTATGTTTATTGGATATATTTCAGACAGGTACTGTGGGATTTATTATATAGATGTAGCAAAGTTAACCTGAACTTCTACAATTAGTTAAACTGCTGCAGAGAGATATCTAATGAAAGAAGACAACAAAAACCAATTGGAAAAACATTTTTTATGTTGTCATTTGTGATAACTTATCATGCTGCAGCTATTTAACCAGTTGAAGAAGTTCAGGTTAACTCTGCTACATCTGTACGTTCAATGGTTTACCACTTGAAATATTTAACTATACTGTATTTTTTAAGCAAATCTGTAATATTTTATAAACTTGGTATGACACATGGAAACGAGCATTATTTTGCTTAAAGGGGTTATCCATTTTCTAACACTTAGTTCACATCAGTACTGGGTGACACCAACAGTGCCTGAGGGACCCCATTGACTATAATGGGCTACATTGAGTGTCCATTGTCTTCTTTTTAACTGAAATCGCCATATAAAAGAGTCTGGCTTTCAGGACTTTTTCATGCAATGATTTTAAACAGATCTGCGGCAAATGGACACCTGGCACAGATGTGAACCCAGCTTTACGTTGATGGCCTATCTTCAGAATAGGCCATCAATATTAGATCTACAGGGGTCCAACAGTTGGGACCCTCACAGCTCAGTGGGGACAGCAAGGCTCCAGTAATGTTTACATGTTGTGTGCTGTACTGCTCACTCGCCATACAAAGTGTAGCAGCGGCTTTAGGTATGACAATGCATATAAACATTACCTGGAGTCATGTAACTGCTGCTGTGCGGGGGTCCCAGCTGTCGGACCCCTGCAAGTCTCATATAGGATAGACCATCGATATTAGAATGCAAATAACCCCTTTAAATTATAGAACATTATTTTGTTCTCTGAATAAAATATAGGTTATTTTTTATTTTCTAGATTTGGTCGTAAGCCATGTCTGTTAACATCACTCTTAATAACTGCAGTGTTCGGGGTTCTTGTGGCTTTTGCTCCAACATATCCATGGCTTGTTACATTTCGCTTCATTCAGGGGTTAGTTAGCAAAGGCACTTGGCTGTCGGCATACGTTCTAGGTAAGTTGAAACATTGAAGTCAACTAAATTGGAATTGTAGGACTGAATGTGACTGTTTCATTGTTTCACCTAAACAAATTAGAAGATGCTTTTTTATGAGACACAGCTCTTGGACAACATCTGTAAGTAGATCATAGAGTCAAAAAACTAGGTTTTTTTGCAGCTTTGTATACAGACACAGTATAATATGCTCCCCAGAGGGCCCCCCTACTATAATGCTCCACAGTGCCCGTCCCAGTATAATGTTCCACAGTGGCCCCACACAATATAATTTACTCCCCAGAGCGTCCCCCCCAGTATAATACTCCACAGTGACCCTACACAATATAATATTCTCTACAGAGGGCCCCCACCCCCAGTATAATGCTCCACCACAGTGGCCCCAAACAATATAGGTTTGAGTGTTATTATTATACTCTGGGGTCTCTTCAGACCCTAGATTATAATAATCAGAGGCCCAGAGAGGGAAAATAGCAAACAGTTATACTAACCTTGCCTTACCTCTCCTGGGCATCCTCATGTTGTTCCGCTGTCTGCACCGGCTTTTTCTTCAGATCTGTGGCTGACGTTCCGGACGTCACCACTGAGGCCACGGTCACGTGGGGCACTCTGACGTTATAAACTCAGCGTGCCCCATATAGCTGCTGAGTCCGAATCACCGTCGTGCCGTCTGGAACATGTGATGTCAGTTACAGGCCAGAAGATGATGCCAGATCGCCCGATGCCTAGGAGAGGTGAGTAAAAATGTTTGTTATTTTTAAAGACCTCCCCTAGGCAGGCTTCTATTCGAAAGGGGCCCCACGGCACATGACGCTGGACCCCTTTCCGTTATCGATGTGGCCCGGTCCTGACTCTGGGATCCGGAGTCATCAGGCTCCAGATCCCTGGGGACCCCTTTGAGGATGGGGCCTTGGGCAATTGCTTAGTCTGCCGACCCTGCCTTAAACAGTACCCCGATGGGCCAGTCCGAGCCTGTCTCCAGTTATAAACAACTTGCCATAAATGAATAGTACAATTTAAAATATGAAACTGTAATATATCTTATTAAAGAAATATGTTTTATTTTCCACATTTCAGGAAGTTACTTTCTCTATATTAGTCTATGAAGAGGGGGAAGATTGGAAAAGACACTCAAATAATTGCTGCTGTTATATTCAGCTATTCCTTGCTTTTTAACACAGCTAGGTTGTAGATAAGAGGCTGTAAGAGCACAAAATGAGGCAATAAATCAATTAACCAAGAGAATCCCACTCCCTCCTCCCCCCTCCATAGAGGTCTATGTGTGAGGCTGAATACAAAGACGGATATAATGTAAAGAAAGCAGATTGAAGATAAGGAGCAGGAGAACAGCTTAATAAGTGGTGAAGGAAATAAATATCCTTAATAAGATATATTACAAAGTTTCTTATTTTTACCTGTACTATTCATTTATGAAAAGTTGTTTATAACGGGAGGTATGCTTTAAGGCCACATATGTAGAAATTATCCATGCCATACTAAACTTTTTCACACCGATATGGTACAAAGCTCGAAATCCAAACTTCACACCAGGAAACGAAAAACTTTTAGTACTTTCTACTGCTGAAACAATATTTGCCATCTGTAACTCACTTCCACATTAATGGTTCCATAATGTTAGTAATATATTTTATAAATTCTTTTTAGTTGCAGAATTTGTTGGCTTGGACCACAGAAGAACAGTAGGAATTGTGTATCAAGTGGCATTCACTGTTGGACTTCTAGTACTTGCAGGAGTGGCTTACGGGATTCCTAACTGGAGATGGCTGCAACTGGTTGTCACTTTGCCTAACTTTGTGTTTTTAACATACTATTGGTAAATTTCCTATACTGTAGTTCATAGAATGTCATTATTACTGGTAGCAAGTTATAGTTATGTGCATTTTCCATTCTTTTAAAGGCTACAGTCACATGTGGCAGATTAGTGGCAAACATTTCTGTGACTGACAATCAGTTCCATTAATCCGATTGGAGTTTGAATGGGATAGTCACAGAAATGTCTGCAACAAATCTGCCACATGTGAATTCACCTTAACTTCTTTGGAAAATATTATGATCTGCAGATGCTATAGATGGGCATATGAGCCAGTTGTCTGATTTGTACTATCTGCTGATTTGATATCCAATACATCCCTTTTATTAGAGTTGATAACTGTTTTTGCTTTATGAATCACATATACTGTACATGTATAGCAAATCGATTTCCTAATAGTATCCTCATGGCATGCAGATAAAACATTTGCAAACTGATTTGCCACACTGTAAATATATACGTTGTAAGTATGTGAGCCAGAGGGCACTGTTGAGCGACCCAGGCCAGACCAGAAAAGGCTCTCAGCCACGCCTTTGGGGGGGGGGGTGTATCTCCAGAAGGCTGGAGAAACCTGCTTGGAGCAGGAAATGGTGGACCAGCCTAGGACAGAGAGGCAGTCTGTCCCAGAGGGCTTGGGTCCAGAGAGGACTTACGGAGACTAAGTCAGGCTCTTGTTGCCCCAGAGGCTAGTTAGGGGCCCTATGAGTGAGTTAGGGCCCTAACGGCGGCCTAGGTTTTGTTTGTTGTTTTGTTATGTTGCAGTTAAGCTGAATAAAGCCAGTTTTGTTTTACACTTGGCCCGTCTGAAAGCTATCTTTCCGGCGCCCAGTACCACGAACCACCGCTGTCCGGACCAGGAATCTGCCGCCATTTGAGTCTAATTCCCTCAAATTGTCACATATGGTGGAGAAAGCGCGCATAAAGAGATCCACGCAAGTCCTGGAAGACAAGTGTTTGGTGACTGCAGTACTGCAAAGTGTGCATTGTGGCCTACAGCTGGAAGAAATCTGTGATTTCAACTGAAGAAACCCAGGACGGGGTGAGTGAATTGCAACATAGCAAGGTGTTTGTAAAACTGGTGAAAGTAAAACTCTGGAAGAGGAATCCAGGGAATGGACTTTGTGTATACTGTGGCACAGAAGTCTGTGAAGTGTTTGCTGATGGCAAGAAAGTAAGCAATGTGTATAGAAGCTGGATATTGCAAACAGTCTATGTGAAAGGCTATGGTGCCATGTTGGTGTTTTCTGTGGAAGACAGAAGAAAATGCTGGTTGTTGTAGTGCCACATAAGTTAACTGTTTGAATACATGTGACTGCAGAAGATAGAAAAAAGTTGCTGCCGGTTGAAAGGTTGCTGTGGAATATTGTGTATTCTTGTTAGTAAACCATGGGCAAGAAAAAGAGAATTTCAGCTTGTAAAAAAGCAGAGAAGTCATGCACAGGTTTATTAGTGCAGCAGTCTGAATGCAGAGAGACACAAAACCCGGAACAGATCATGTGGAATGCAAGTAAAGATAATGGGTTGCATGAGAGTGACTCAATTTTTCTAAAGCACCTCTGTTCTATGATGGAATATGTCCCTGCTGAGTGTGTGTCTCATAATGGAGTGCATGGAAGCTCCAAAGATGAAAATATTATGGTGCAGCAGCTTCAAGATGAGAATAAAACCATCAGGTTCATTGATGAGGATAAAATATCTGATTGGAAATGGCAACTTGAGGTATTAGAAAGAGAGAACCTTAAGTTGAACTTGAAGTTAAAGAAAGATCTTGAATCTATGAGGAGTTCATATTCTAGTCATTGTGAAAATGTGGTACTGGGTTTGCCTGGAATGGACTGTGTCACTGAGAAGGAGTTTGCTGAAATGAAATGTGCTCTGTCTAAGGAAGTTATACAGAGTGTAGAGCAAAAGCAAGTGCTTGAGAAGCAATTGCAGGATTTAAAGGAGCAGCATGTTCAAGACTCTATTGTCAAAGAGAGTGTCATTGAAAAATTAAGAGATGAGCTTGATACGGCTAAACAAAGAGAAAGGGAACTCAAAGCTAGACTATGTAGCCTGGAGAGGGCGCTGTCAGGATCTTGTGAAGATAATGAGACGTTGTCTGTTTTGGTGCAAAATAAAGACGAAGAATTGAATGATGTCACAGGGCTTCTTTCTCAAGCAGACAGCAAGTTTATCAAACTTTCCAAAGATTTTTCTACACTAGAATCGCAGCTTCAGGACACTCAGGAACTTTTGCAAGAAGAAACCCGTCAGAAGCTTGACCTTAGTACAAAACTAAAACAAATGGAAGATGAGAAAAATGGTTTCCTTGAGCAACTAGAGGAAGAGGAGATAGCAAAAAGAGATTTGATAAAGCAGATTTCAACACTACAGGCTCAGGCGACTGATATGAAGAAAAAAATGGAGGATAGTATTGGGTCCTTGGACTCTCTTGAAGAACTAAAGGAAAAGTTGCAAAAGGAGCTAGAAGCTACAAATCAACGGTTTGAGGAGAAGGTTGCTGCTTATGACAAACTTGAGAAGATGAAAATTAGACTACAGCAGGAACTAGAAGATGTAGGTGTAGATCGTGATCATCAACGTCGGATGGTGTCAAATTTGGAAAGGAAGCAGAAAAAGTTTGATCAGCGGCTTGGTGAAGAGAAGACTCTTTCTGCTAGATATGCAGAAGAACGTAACAGTGCTGAAGCAGAGGCCCTTGAATTGAAGGCCGAGTTAAAGAGGCTCAACAAGCAACGGTGCACTGAAATGGAGAATTTGGTTAGCTCCAAGGATGAAGTTGAGAAAAACCTGGAATCTGTGCAGATATTGTATGAGAACAAAGCTAATGCTTATGACAAGCTGGAAAAGGCCAAGAGAGAATTGGACCTCCAGATAGAAGACATGAAGATTCAGTTTGAGGGAAACCTGTCTAATTTGTCTGCTGAGATTGTAGATCTAAAAATGCTTGTTGCTAAACTAAAGGTGCAAGTGAACCAGCAGGAGGAAGTTGCACGCATCAAGAAACAGCTGGAGTTTCAGATGGATCACGTGAAGCGCGAGTCAGAAATAAAGTTGGAAGAGCGCACTGTTCAGATAGCACAGTTAAAAACCGAAGTGGAATCTAAAAGAGAAGAATTGGATCGATTGCAGCAGTCTCTATCCAATACTGAAAAGTCTGCATCTGCCCTAACTTCAAAGCTGTCAGCACTAGAAGCTGAGAAGGATTCGCTGCAGAACCTGTTAACCTCTAAAGAATCAGAGCTGCAAGGTGCACTGGTAAAGACTGAGATGGAAGCGGCACAGAAAAATTTCGCAGTGAAGAAAGTTCTGGAGCTGGAATCAGAGATTTGTGCGCTTCAGAAGGCGTTAGAATTGGAAAAAGCTGCCAGTATAGAGGCAGAGAAAGGAGAATCATTAAGTCAGACAGACATGAGTGACCTGTCTACTGATGTTGATACCAATGATCAGATTATGATGAAACCATGTGAGATGGTAAATAAGGTGAAGGGTCACCAAAAGTGTGGAACAAGAGTCCGTAAGAAGACTGACCATGCATATGTTGTCCCAACAGCTAAAGTGTCTGAAGCCATTGTGGATAAAGGTGTTGTGCCTCTCTCTAGCCAAATGTCTAGTGGACAAATGGTGAATAATGACTCCATGTTGTCTGTGAAGGGGGAGTCAGGAAGTAAGAGATGGTTACATGTCACCAATGACGTAACAGTTGTTAAAGACATGCCAGAAAATGTAGTTCAGCGTGATCTATTATGTGAGGGTGTACGGTATGGCCCTCGTGCAGAAGGAGAAGATATTGCAGTACAGAGCTTGTGTATCTCAAAGAGGAGAGCAAGAAGCCTATGTCTCCTAAACTTCTAAGCCTTGATGGTGATGGCAAAGTTTGCTTTGAGATGAAGCTTACGGAAAAAATTCCCGTGATACAGTTATACTCTAAAGACATTGATGTGCATGAAGTACGTGTTAGTTGGTCTCTGAGCTCCTGTGAATTCATGATAGGTGAAGATGAAGATTTTTACGGATATTCACTAAAGGGATCAAAGTCATGCAATGGGATGGCTGAAGACTATGGCGAGAAATGGGATGAAAATGATGTGATCCCCTGTATGGCGAATTGTGAAGGTGATGAAGAAAAACTTGCACAGAATGGCCAGGATCTTGGCGTAGCAGTTAAAGTGATGAGAAACCGGAAGTGTCAAGTAACCGGAATCTGGAAGAAGAGACCGCCAGATTGGGACTTCTGGATAGACACTGGTCAGGCATACACGGTTGAAGAGGGACTTCGACATAGGATGCCTCGTCCCATTGTAGCCCACCCCATGGGTATTGAGCTGAGGGGGAGGGTATGTAAGTATGTGAGCCAGAGGGCACTGTTGAGCGACCCAGGCCAGACCAGAAAAGGCTCTCAGCCACGCCTTTGGGGGGGGGGGGGCGTGTATCTCCAGAAGGCTGGAGAAACCTGCTTGGAGCAGGAAATGGTGGACCAGCCTAGGACAGAGAGGCAGTCTGTCCCAGAGGGCTTGGGTCCAGAGAGGACTTACGGAGACTAAGTCAGGCTCTTGTTGCCCCAGAGGCTAGTTAGGGGCCCTATGAGTGAGTGAGGGCTCTAACGGCGGCCTAGGTTTTGTTTGTTGTTTTGTTATGTTGCAGTTAAGCTGAATAAAGCCAGTTTTGTTTTACACTTGGACCGTCTGAAAGCTATCTTTCCGGCGCCCAGTACCACGAACCACCGCTGTCCGGACCAGGAATCTGCCGCCATTTGAGTCTAATTCCCTCAAATTGTCACAACGTACAAAGATACAGGCATATTCAATATGTATTTTATATGTATGTGTCCTCTCACAGAACATTAAGATCTTAAGAACATTCTATAGCAATTCTGAAGCAATGGAAAGGGTTCTGCATACATATAACCAAAATTCAAATGCAAAATTTTGAAATATGTATATTTTTAAGTATTGTACATGGTTAGAATATTATTAATAGTACATTTCAGCTATGTACAGTAAATGACCATGCTACTGATTTGTGTAGCATACAATGCACATAACAATGGTTCCATATTGTATCCCTGTGTTTGCTGAGGTTGTTATGGAAGCAGTGCCTCGGTTTAGTAGCAGATATATATATATATATATATATATATATATATATATATATATATAGGTCTCAATTTATACCTAGATAGAACTCTTTTCTCTTTTCAAGGTGTGTGCCAGAATCTCCTCGGTGGTTAATCTCCCAAAATCGTAAAAAAGAAGCTGATGCAATTATCAGGCACATCGCCAAAAAAAATAAGAAGGCAGTTCCAGATGCTCTACAAGTAAGTAGCACATCTATTCTGGCTATTAAAAGAACTACCATCTTTTAAGCTGCCATTTTATTGAATGACTTATTTATCAATACTGGAACATTATTTCTATTCTTCATTGTTATCACAACTGTCATCATTGAATGTTGTGAAAGATCTTAAGTTGCGATATCCCTTCCACTACTTTTTTACCTTTACCTTTTTATCTGTACCTACAGTCACTGTAATGCCTCTACCTTGGAGCTTTTTTGTATTTGTATTATCTATGCTGCTGTAACACACTGAATTTCCCCATGGTGGGACTATTAAAGGATTATCTTATTTTGCTTAGCTGCATTGTCTGTGGTTAGTAATTCATTGCAGTAAGAGTAGAATTATTGTTAACTACAAAAATAAAAAAATGTCCCATTAATGACAAAAGAATATTATGTTAGCCACCACATATACAGAGGCAATTGAATAACAGTAAGGGTAAATTTGCTTTAAGCTGAAGCAACACATTTTGGAAACCCTGCCAAAGCTGGGTGTTAGCAGGGAGATATATATAGGCCCCTCTTACACACATGCCGGGGCACATCTTCCATAAAGCGACCTGAGGAGATGGCCTCATTGAAATAAACTGGGTGGTCGGTATTCTTTTTCTAATCGGCCGCTACTTATTGTATTTTTGCAATAAGTAGCGGCCAATACTTTTTACTCACCCATCCACACTAATGTGCAGCAGGCGGTGCTGTACCTACATCACAATGCTGAAGGATGCCAGGACACTACATCCATGGAGGACTTTTCTCTCTGCCGGTTTCAGTATAAAAACGGCTGACAGCTGGCGGACCCCATTATAGTCTAAGGGGTACGTGAGTAACTGCTGTTTTAGCAGTCCCACTCTCCATCATTCGGGTCCCCTGGTGGAGGAGTAAAGCGACCTCTACATTCACACAAACAGCTGCCCCCAGACCACACAAAAATAGTAACCCAACAGGTAACAAGGCTAAACAATATTTACTCTCTTCGGAATTGTGGCGACCTTTCGAGCCAAGGACATTAAATTTTAAATTTCATATACACACAAAAAGTACAGTGCTTAAAGAGGACCTTTCATGTCCTCATGCACATGTGGTTTTATATACCGCTAGATAGCCGACAGTACACTGAATTTAGCGCACTGTTGGCTTTCCCGGTATGTGCCCCGGGGCTGGAGATATAGACTGTCAGAGGGGGCTTCCTTACCACCCAGTGATGACCCTGAGCTGTGAGGAATGCCCCCCCAGTACAAGTCTATGGACGAGTTCCTTACAGCCCAGCTAGACTGTCAGGAACGCTCTTCTGACAGTGGGGAGAGATCGGTGCTGAAACTAATGGCACCGATATCTCCAGCCCCGGGGCACATATCGGGAAAGCCTTTCTAGCGGTATATAAACCGCATGTGCATGAGGACCTGAAAGGTCCTCTTTAACAAAACAGATGTAATAAAAAAAGACATATACTGTATATGCAAAAAATGTAAAATAAAAAGGAAAAAAAATTACACAGACCTGTTTCTAAGGCTGGATGGAATCACAGCAAGAAGTAATTGGGCAGATCTACTGGTTTCTCCAATATCTGACAAAGAGTTCATGTATGTCATCCCTTTTTAATAGGACTCCCAACCACTGCATTTCTTTGAACCTTTCACTGGTGCCTGGGTGGGCTAATGACATGCATTCAATTCAGAGAGATATGACATATTTTGGTAATAAGTCATAACTCTTGTCAGGTACCACGCAGGGGCGTAACTATCGGGGTAGCAGTGGTAGCGGCTGCCACAGGGCCCGGAACATTACGGGGCCCGGAGCCCTGTGGCAGTTGCTACCGCGAACCCCACAAACACTGCTATCGTTATACTCCGGGGTCTTTTGAGACCCCAGAGTATAACGATCGGGGGCCCAGGGGAGGTGAGCGAACATAAAAAACACTGTAACTCACCTCTCCGCAGGCTTCGGGCTTGTTTGGTGACGTCCCAGACGTCAGCCGACGTCATTATGCGTCGCGACGCCGGCCAGGATCGCGCGAGATCCGGTCCAACATTGAAGATGGCCGAAGTAGCGCACGGGAGTGCACCGGAGCGAGGAAGAGGTAAGTTGCAGTGTTTTCTATGTTTGTATCCTCCCCTGGGTCTCCGATCATTATACTCTGGAGTCTGAAAAGACCCCAGAGTATAATAATCGTTCATGGGTGGTCCACAATGGGGCATAATACTGTGTGCAGGGGCCACTATGGGGCAAACTACTGTGTGCAGGGGCCACTATGGGGCAAACTACTGTGTGTCGGGGCCACTATGGGGCAAACTACTGTGTGCTGGGGCCACTATGGGGCAAACTACTGTGTGCTGGGGCCACTATGGGGCAAACTACTGTGTGCAGGGGCCACTATGGGGCATAATATTGTGTGCAGGGGCCACTATGCTGCATAATACCGTGTCCAGGGGCCACTATGGGGCATAATACCATGTGCAGGGGCCACTATGGGACATAATACCGTGTGCAGAGGCCTCTATGGGACATAATACCGTGTGCAGGGGCCACTATCTGTCTGCTATTATTGTAATGCCTCTCACCTTGGAACATTCCTGTACATGTTGTATTTGTATTTGTATCTGCTTATCTTTGCTGCTGTAACACACTGAATTTCCCCATTGTGGGACTATTAAAGGACTATTATCTTTATCTTATCTATGGGGCATAATAGTGTACGCAGGAATGCGGTTTGTGTGGGGGGGGGGGGGGGGGGCGCGGTTTGGGGGGGGCCCCCATGTCAAATGTTCGCCTTGGGGCCCAGCCATTCCTAGTTACGCCACTGGTACCACATATAGGTATGATATACCTGGCAAGAGATGCAACATGCTTTTCCAAGCAAAAAAGTTTTAAATATATAAAGAAACTAAAATAATAAAAACTAAATTCACCTATTTTACTCCATTTTACATGTAAAAATAAATAAAAAAATTTGGTACTGCCACTTCCAAAAATTCCTACACAATTAAAATATAAAAGTATCCATATTTTCACTGCTTTGAAGAAAAATCAATGTTTTTTTGCCACTTTATCTGCACAAAACAATTTTAATAAAAAGTTATCAAAACGTCATACATTCCCCAAAATGGTATCAATAAAAATTACATCTTGCCCTGCAAAAAACTTTGTAGTGTGTAGTCAGAAATATTAAAAAGTTAAGGGTGTCAGAATATGGTAATGAAAATCATTCTTTTTCAAACCTTGACATTTTGTGTAAAAGTATTAAAACATCAAAACTATATAAATTGGTATCTCCATCATGCTGACCCACAGAATAAATGTAACATGTCATTTTTAGCACACAGTGAACAGTGTAAAAACAAACCTGTAAGAAAATCATATTTTTTATCCAGCTTTCCAGTACATGAAATGGAACAATAAAAGGAGCCATTAGGTCACGCAAAAAACAAGCTGTCAAATGGCTATGTTGACAAAGTAAGGAAAAAGTTACGGCTCTTGGAAGACGGGGAATAAGTAAAATGCAAAAACAAAATTTCAAATCTAACTAGTGATATCTCTGTTTTTCTTATAGCTACAACATTTAGATTTGTATTGCTAAGGCTAGGTTCACATCTGCGCTAGATTGTATAAAACTTGACATCTTTCCCATGGCAAATTCTACCGTTCTACTACATTGATTACAGGTGTATGGGACTCCATACCCTCCCATTCCCTGGCATTGCTTAGCTAGATCATTGCTAATGAGAACTTTACAGACTGTTTTTTTATTAACCCCTACATGCATCAGGATATACATGTACGTCCTGGTGCATGTGACTAAGTATGGCGGCCGCTCTGAAAAAAAGCGGCCACACTAGTTGCCGGGTCTGTGCTGTTTCGTACAGCAGGAACCCGTCAGCATTGCCCATGGTCAGATACTTTCACTTTCCCTATTAGAATCAGTAAAGCGATTGCGGGCGCCATCCTGTTACCATGGCAGCCGGGAGCCTTCTGAAGGCTCCCAGCTCTGCCATAGTATTGTAACTACCAATAGTTGCATAGCAAATTTGCTATAGACCACAATACAGTAGTATTGCAGTCTATGGCACAGATGATCTAAAGATTACATGTTCAAGCTCCCTAGGGGGTCTAAAAAAAGTTTAAAAATAAATTAAAAAATGTAAAAAAAAACCTAAAAGTTTAAATCACCCCCTTTTAAATCACATATAAATGTAAACAACTAAAAGTAAACATAAAAACATTAGGCAAGTCTGAAAATGCCAAAACTATTAAAATATAAAAACATTTGTCCCATATGGTAAACGCCGTAGCAGGACAAAAAATCAATATGGCTGATTTGGCGATTTGTTTCCCTAAAAAAAATGAATCAAAAGTGATCAAAACATCAGACATTCCCCCACATGGTATCAATAAAAATCACATATTGCCCCACTAAAAAGACACATTACACAGCTCCGTACACTAAAATATAAAAAATTTAGGTGTCAGAATATGGTGATTCAAAGAAATTTTTTTTTCTTCAAAATTTAGAATTTTTGTAAATTTGGTATCACCATGATCGTATCGACCCAGAGAATAAAGCTAACATAGCATTTTGACAGCAGAGAGTAAGCCGTAAAAACAAAACCCGTAAGAAAATGGTACTGCATTTTTTTTCTCAATTCCACCTCATTCTGAATTTTTCCCCGCTTCCCAGTACATTATATAGAATAATAAATGGTACCATATTGAAGTACAAAAATCAAGCCCTCATATGACTACGTAATATGCAGCTGTAATAGAAGTGCCAGTAAAAATTCAAATAACCCCCTTTTCCTTAGAAGACATATAAAAGTAACAAAATAAAGTGAAACATATATACATTAGGTATCACTATGTCCTAAAATGCTTAGTCTATAAACTTATAAAAAAATTTCCCCCTGCTCCCTACCTGCCATCTCTTGACCTTCCCTTTTCCATGTGCCCCTTTATTGTTGATGTCTTGTTTAACCTGTTCTCTGTGTTATAACAATAAAATTCTTAATGTTAAAAAAAATAAAAAAAATTTCCCCATACCAAACAGCCGTTTTTCCACTGTTTTGCCTGTTTCGATCAAAACTTGAATTAAAAGTGATCAAAGCAATAGCCATCCTTCAGAATATAGCGACACCAAGAAAATCTTGTTTTGCAAAGTTTTGGATTTTTTGGAGGGGTTAAAACTATATAAAAAACTATATACATTTGGTATCCCCAGCATCTTACTGACACATAGAATACAGGTGATATGTTATTTTTGGCAGCACATGGAATGCTGTAAAAATCAAGCTCATAAGAAAGTCACACAAATGCTGTTTTTCTCCAATTCCACTCCATTCTGAATTTTTTTTTTCCAGCTTCCCAGTACAGCATACAGAATATTAAATGGTACCATTACAAACAACAGTGAACAATAAAAAAATTAAAAAGTTTTGGGGCTTGGAAGGCAGGGAGTCAAAAACGAAATTGAAAATTGCCTGTAGCAGGAAGGGGTTAATTACAATTTTAACATTAACCAAAGTAATCGTGGTGGGTGAGGAGCAGCTTCAGTCAGTCACACTGACTGTGATTAGCAAGCAGACAGCCTAAGTAGGCTGAAGCTGTTCCCCGCCCCCTGTAACTACTTGGGGTTAATTTACATACTGTATGACTTTTTATGCTTTCAGACATTCATTACTTCACTACAATAGAAAGATTACACAAGGGAATCAGTGTAAAGGCAATTACTTGATCTGGCGCATGATGGGGCCAGTTTATGGTGGAAAAAATACCTGACAGGTTCCATTTAGATACTGCTTTTAACAATCTCATGGTTAGATTCACAGTTCTTCCTGCACACAAGCTTTCTCTAAGAATCTTCACAGTAGTTAAAGACTTTTAACCCCAAACTCAAAATCATTACCTCGATCATATGCTGCCTTCAGATATGATAGCATAGGGGGCAATTATGTTGTGTGGAGGAGGAAAACATGGAGGTAGCAGAGCTGTGGTTGTGGAGAACATGGAGGCAGCAGAGCTGTGTGTGGTGGAGAAGATGGAGGTTGCAGAGTTGTGTGTGGGTGAGAACCTGGATGTAGCAGATCTGTGTGTATAATAGCCGTGTGAAGGAAAAATAAGCAAAGGTGGTATACAGCTGAGAAGAATAACAGAGGCTGAATACAGCTGACTTTTTTTTTCAAATTAAGTACTGTAGTGAGAGGTACCAAATAAATGTCTTGCTCAAAAGGGAGTCCTGCTTTCAGAAAGTTTGGGAAGCACTGTTCTAGGCATTTGACTTTTTAACAATTACTGGAATAATGGCTGCAACCAGTCATCCAATGCAAGAAAGATTTTATTGTGATGCTTTAAAAAACTTACCTGACAATCAGCTGTTCAATACAGGTTCCGTTGCAAAAACCACCAGGATCATATGTTGTCACCTGGAAGCTGTAAAGTCAGACATTCCTCCCAAAGGGGTCGGTTCAGGAGAAACATATTATTACATGCTGGCCATTCAAATGAATGACCAATCATATATGAAAAGGATGGGCTAGGTCAGAAGTTTTGATGACTTATGGTAAAGGAGTACCGTCTGTATCAATTGTATGAAAACAACACTTAGCACCCACTTACTTACTAATGCTTTATGTACAGAATCTGACAGAAAAAGAAGAAATAGGTGATAAGATGGTTCCATCTTTTGCAGACCTTGTCAGAACACCTCGGATAAGAAAATACACATTTATTCTTATGTACATCTGGTAAGAAGCTAATGTAGTCCTGTGATCATCACAAAATATCTTTATCTGTGTTTTTTTTGTTTTCATAGCTCACCGAAGTACTCTGTTTCCGTAACTCCCACAGAAGTGAATGAGTTACAGGAACAGGGTAAGAGTGAGTTATACTGTGTCTGCATGTCACAAGTCACGGCAACAGCATAGCTCACTTTTCTACACTACTGTAGTCTCAGAATCCCATCTACTTTGGAGGTACTGTAAAAAAAAATGCATTTTCGCAATGTGGAGCCCCGGCCTTAATGACAAAGTCCTGGAGAATCCCTTTGTGCAGTGTAGTGAAGTTAAACTCTGTTTTCTATGTCTTCAGGTTTTCATGTGCTGTTATTTATCAGGGACTGATAATGCACATGGGAAGTACTAGCAGTAACATTTACTTCGACTTTTTCATCTCTGCTCTGGTTGAATTTCCTTCAGCCCTAATAATAATTGTCACAGTGGATCGTATTGGACGGAGGTACCCATGGTCAGTGGCGTGTATAATAACGGGGCTGGCATGTCTGGTTACTGCGTTTATTCCTGAAGGTAAATCAAACTACTGCCTGTTAATTTTCCAAAATGAGTTTTTCTACAGAATAAGTTGTATTTTTCAGCGGCACTATTTCATATTTCATACATTGTATTGTAAAACAGTAAGAAAAAAAAATATTTGTGGAGTAAAATGTGGAAAAAATGCTATTCAACCATTGCTCAATAGTGGAAAAAAACCTATTTAAGGCCGGGACGACAAATGGCGTGGAAGCACAGTGGCTCAGTGGTTAGCACTGCAGCCTTGCAGCGCTGGAGTCCTTGGTTCGCATCCTGCCAAGGACATCTGTAAGGAGTTTGTATGTTCTCCCTGTGTTTGAGTGGGTTTCCTCCTACACTCCAAAGACAAACTGATAGGGAATGTAGATAGTGAGCCCTATATGGGACAGTGAATGATAATATCTGTAAAGCGCTGCGGAATATGATGGCGCTATATAAGTAAGCATAAAATGGCGTAAATGCTGTAGTTTAAAGTCACAGCAAAGCTAACGAATCACATCCCCGCTTTGCAGAGAAATACGTGCTGCATGTTAATTATACCTACGGAAACGCTGGCGGTTCCCTATAGGTATAATGGAAGCAGAAAGTCCGCAGAGGAAACCTCTGTGGATTTTCTGTGAAAAGTGCTGCGGGAAAAACCGCAATGCGCTGCCGCCACGGTTTTTCCCACAGCGCTTTTTTGCTGTGGGACGCTACGTGGGGGCCTTATCCTAAAACAAAAATTTGCTTTGCATCAACATTTTCAGGCACCCATAACCTTTTTTTTATATTTCCATCTATGGAGCTATATTACACTTTTTGCTGGGTGAGTTGTAGTCCATATTTATACCATTTTGGAAGATGTATGAGTTTTTGATCTATATTTTGATTTATAAAGCATATTTAGTGTTAAATATTTTTTTTGTCTTTATAGGATTCCCTGGGCTCCAGATAGCACTGGGTTGTGTGAGCAGAATGGGTATTACACTTTCTTATGAAATGATTTGTTTGGTCAATGCTGAGTTGTATCCAACTTTTATCAGGTGTGGACTTAAGATTTACACATGTCAAATCCTGATAGAGCAAATGTAAATAGGTTATAAATAGATTACATCTCTGATTACCTCTAAGGCCTCCTGCATACGAACCTACATTTGATCCGCAATTGTGGATCAAAGTCCGGACACATGCATTCCAATAGGCTGTAATTTTTGTGGCTGTGTGTCCAGGCCGAATTGAAGGGCCACAAATTATGAAGTAGGGCCTATACTGTCTGTAATTGCAGCTCTGTCAATTCATTTGATTGTATGGGTCAGTGAAAACCACAAATGACACACGGATCCATTTTTACTGACCCAGAGATTGCACACAGTTGTGTGCAGACAGCCTAACACATTTTAACATTTCAATAAATGCAGTTAGTAAATCTATTTATTTATTGGCATAAAAAAAGGCAATTTTTGTACCTCGGTCTACAAAGAGATAGATCGTTCTAGCCCTGAATCACCGTTTCTCAAACTGCTCATTCTATCTTAGTACTAGATAACTTATTAGTATATAGAAATTGCTCAATTTCAGGATTATCCCCTCCTAGTAATCTATAGAGCTGCTCTGAATGCTTCCTCATTCACCTGACGTGCTTCCCCCTTTCCCTTATTTGCTAGTCAAGGGGTTAATCGTTGAGTATAATGTTAATCTGTTTTCCCTTAGTCCCAACAGCAGCACAATATGGGGTATTCCTGCCCCTGTGTGCTGGTAGGACAGGCTGAACTTTTAATTAGCATAATTTATGCATTACTACTTTACCCTATAAGAGGGCAAAGAGACCTCCCCCCTTGTGTAAGATATAAAGTAAACAATTTCCAAATTTAGGGAGGGAAGCTTGTGATGCTGTTGGGACTAAGGAAAAACAGATTAACATTATAATCAACGATTCCCTTTCGTCCCACAGCAGCACAATATGGGGATATAGCAAGTAATTCCCTTAGGGAGGGTTTTCCTGCTGTACAATACTTAGGACTGACTGACCAAAGGCAGTCGCCACAGAACTCCGAACCTCTAGATGATAATGTTTTATGAAGGTTAGGTGAGATGACCAAGAAGCAGCTGCACAGATCTGATCCAAAGGTAAGGCCCAGTTCTCAGCCCAAGAGGTTGATACAGTCCTGGATGAATGGGCTGTACAAAATTCAGGTGGAGCTAACCCCTGAGCAAAAAAAGAGACTTTGATTGCCTCCTTGATCCACCTAGACAAGGTAACCTTGGAAGCCTTGAGACCTTTGTCTCTACCATACATGTTGACAAGGAGATTCTCGCTCTCCTAAAGGACCGTGTGCGTAAGAGGTAAATCTGGAGACACCTCACAACATCTAGTGTGTGCAGTTTTTTCTCCTCTTCAGAGGAAGGGGAAGGAAAAAACATAGGTAAAGAAATTAATTGATTAATATTGGTGCGGGAAGGCACCTTAGGGTTAAACCCAGGAAGAAACCTAAGTTGGACCCTATCCGCAAAAAAAGGATATATAAGGTTCCTTGGAAGAGAAAGCCTGGAGCATACTCACCCTTTTGGCTGAAGTGTTGCCTAATAGAAAAGGTGGTTTTAAAGGCAAGAAATTTAAGATCTACATACTCCAAAGGTTCAAAAGGAGGACCACAAAGACCTGAAAGAACAGTCGAGAGATCCCACTGGGGAACTGGAGCTGAGACCACCGGTCTAAGTCTGGTAGCACCCTTAAGGAACCCAGCAATAGTGGAATCTTGGGACAAACGTCTGTCTAAACAGGCGGATAAGGCTGAAACCTGTACCCTCAGAGTAGCAGGAGAAAGGCCTGTATCCAAGCCGCTTTGAAGAAAATCCAGAATTTCTTCCATAGTAGGGTTTGAACTATCAGCATCTCTTCTGAAGCACCACTGCTTGAAGATGTTACCTATCCTATGGTAGCTTTTCTTGGTAGACTCTGCTCTGGCACAGGAAAGGGTCTTCAAAACGGCTTCTGACAGTCCACTAAATCTCCCTAGGGACTAGTCAACCTCCAGGCTGTCAGGTTGAATCTCCTCAGATCCTGGTGCTTCTGAGTTCCTTGGGACACCAGGTTCTGGGTGGGAGGAAGACTCCAATATGTCCCTCGACTCATGAACATGAGCTGGGCAAACCAAGTCCTTTTTGGCCAGAATGGTATGATGGCTATCACAGAGACTTGGTCCTGTCAGACTTTCATCAATACTTTTAGTATCATGGAAAGTGGAGGAAAAATGTATGCCAGCCTGGACCTCCAAGGGATGGACAGGGCATCCACTGCCAAGGGACAGTCCTCCTGAAACAGGGAGCAGAACGTCTCCACCTTGGCGTTGAGTCTGGTCGTCATGAGGTCTATTTCTGGGAGACCCCACTTCAGGGTAATCTGATGGAATACATCTGGATTGAGAGACCATTCTCCTGATACGACATGACCCCGACTCAACTGATCCACTACTATGTTCAGGGAACCTTTGATGTGAACTGCGGATAAGTGGGTCAGATTTTTTTTTTTCTGCCCAGGTAAAAATCAGATCAGTCTCTGTGAGGAGAGACAATGAATTGGCGTCTCCCTGTTCAAGTACATTACGGTCGTCATGCTGTCTGACCAAACCTTGAGGTCTCCCTCCGAGGAGAGGAGAAAAAATGAAGTAGTGCCAGGTACACTGCTCTGAGCTCTTTCCAATTGGAAGATGTTTTTTTTTCTTCTAGACTGCTCCAAACTCCTTGTACGGTCTTCTTGTACAGGTGGGTTCCCCATCCCGAGAGGGATGCATTGGTAGTCAACAGGGTCCAACGAAGTTGGACCGTGGACATTCCGTCTTTCAGGTGTATCTACCATCTGAGGAAAAGACGGGTACTGGGAGATAGCTTTATCTTCTTGTCGAGACTGAGAAGAGTACGGTTCCAGGCTTTCAGTACATCCATCTGGAGAAGACAAAATGCCATAAAGCCCAAGGGACTGCAATGGCTGAGCATGACATCAGGCCTAGGCCTCTCATGGATGTTCTGATGGATACCAGGCGTGTCCTGAAGAGAAACCAGACCGCTTTGATCAATCTTTCCTTGCAGGTGTTAAGGAAATCTCCATGCGGTCTGAGTCCAACAGATACCCCAGGAACTTCCTGCGGGTATAGGGAACTATATCTGACTTCTCCCAATTTATTAGCCAAACCAAACTCTGGAGAAGGGAATGGCTATCAGTAACTGCTGGAGCAAAACAGATTCTGACTGGGCTTTTATTAGCCAGTCGTCCAGGTACGGCACTACAAAAAGGCCCTGAAGCCTGAAAGAGGCAGCTACAGGAGCCTTAACTTTGGTGAAGGCATGAGGAGCTGAAGTGATGCCAAGGGCAGGGCTGCAAACTGAAGATGCTTCCTGTGCGGAGGATATATTGGGACATGCAGATAGACATCCTTAGATCTAAGGTGACGAAAACTTTGACCTGTTGCAAAGGGATGTAACAGGTTTTACGGTCACCATACGAAAATGTTTTTTTCTTTATGAAGCGATTCAGATATCTTAAATCTATAATCATTCTCCAGCTGCCTGATGGTTCTGGCCCCAGAAAATTGGGGAGACACCGAATCCTTCCTCCAAGGGGGGAACTCTTCCAAAGCCCCCTTGCAGATGTAATCGTGAATGGAGCATTCCAATATATCCTACTGAGCCGCAGGAAGGGAGCGGGTTATGACGAATCGATCCTGAGGCGGCTGAAGAAACTTGATCGCATAACCTCGCTGAACAATCTGCAAGACCCAAGGGTCCTGAATTTTTTCCTGCCAGACAGTGTAAAAGTGAAAAAAACAACCTCCGACAGGAGTCTCGACCACAGGAAGAAGGCAGCCGATGTCAAGCTAGGCTTCTTTTTGTCCTCATCCTTGGGGACCCTTCGTCCAGAACCCCTAGGCTGTTCTCTAGGACTTCTCCGGAACTGAGGTCTGGGTTGAGGCCGGTAACCTCTACCTTGGCTGGAAGGTCTTGACCTGCCTTTAGAGGCCTGAGGCAGAGTATTACCCTTTAAGGTCTTCCATAATCTCATCCACGCTTCTGCCAAAGCTTACCCGGCTCAAAGGGTAGAGAACAAAGGCTGAATTTGGAGGCATTATCCGCTCTCCAGGGTTTTAACCATAGCGGCCTTCTAGCTGCTGTAGAAAGGGCCAAAGATTTGGCCGCCAGCCTTAAATGATGTTGGGAGGCTTCGGCTAAATAATCTGCCAACAAGGAAACCGAACTAAAAAAAAGCTAGGAGATCGTCTCTGGAGACTCCAGAGTCAATGTCAGCACGTAATTTGCTTGAGACTTCATTCGAGGCAATAGCCATGGAAGTCTGACCGGAGGGCAGAGAATAAACCTTCCTAAAGGTACTCTCTATGCATCTATCCATGGGGTCCTGGAGGTTAGAACCATTATCCACTGGGACCACTTGGGCACTGCCATGTCCACTTTAGGTGGGAGGCCCCACTGAGCCTCCGGAATAGAGAACAAGGTTCTAAATCTTCTGGAATATATAGTAGCTCTTTCTGGATGATTCCATTCTGCAAGCATGAGTTTTTCCAGTGACTCGTTCCACTTGGAAGGCCCTAGACCCCCTAGAGGTGGAACAGGAGGCTTTCCCATCAACATCATGGTCCCTAGACCGAATGGACTTCAGCAGCCTATTTATCTTCTCAGGAGGAAAGAGAGGTCTGCTGTAATTTTCCAAGGTATCATCAGATGAAAGTGTTTCAATCAATCACCTTGAAATCTTCAATAGCTTCACAGTGTGTCATACTGCATACAAACTAGATCCCTTTTTTTTTTTTTTTTTTTCAACCCCTTGCAGGGTTTGAACCCAGGACTCTAGCACCGCAAAGCTGCAATGCTAACCAATGAGCCACCGTGCTGCCCAGAGCTACAATCCAAAAAAGAAAGGTAAGACACAACCAGCAGGCAGCGGCATTTGTGTCATGGGTATGTTTGGATCTTATACCATGTAACTTACTTTGCAAAATACATGTATAGTGTGCTACATTGGGCATTTATATAGGGGTTTTTATATATGCACTTGCTTTGTATTAACCATTAGTACCCTCTGTATTTATACACTGCTATATACTTTATGCATGGGTGTATGTTATCTCCCTCATATTTATTCATATTACTTAGCCTCTGCCTCTCTCATGGGTTTTGTCAGCAGGCAGCGGCATTTATGTCACGGGTATGTTTAGATCTTATACCATGTAATTTACTTTGCAAAATACATGTATAGTGTGATACATTGGGTATCTATATATAGGGGTTTTATATATGCACTTGCTCTTTACTAACCATTAGTACCCCTTGCATTTATATACTGCTATATACTTTATGCATGGTTGTATGTTATCCCCCTCATATTTATTTATACTGTTCAGCCTCTGCCTCTTTCATGTTATATATTCTGACATAGGTATTTGTACTGTTGTTTCTGTCTTGTATTTTTATACTGTTTTTGTACTTCAATAAAATTCCTTTTGTATTTTTTATTATTTTGAGTGCTTTCTTACCTTTCTTTCTTGGATTATTGCTATTTGTTGGTAGTAAGAGCATGATTAGTAGAGGGTTTCACTATGATAGATTTGGAGACAACACTTGTTGTTATTTATAAAATTTTCTCCAAGTTTCTATCCTCATGTTATGTGCTATGAAGTTTGTTTTGCCCAGAGCTGCAACAGCAAGAACAATAATCCAAGTGGAGTATTGACGCCTTCTAAAAACCTTCCCCCCGCAAATTTTGCAAAGCTTAATTCCTTGTACAGAGAATTAAGCTAAAAATATACAGACCGATGCCAGAAAAGAGGCTCAGCAAATATAAACTTGCAAAAGGAGGAAAACCAAGCTGCAAAAAGTCCGACCGAGAATTCAGTCCCCGGAAAACCGGAACACAAATAAAGGTTCCGGAGGAACAAAGTGACAGACATCACTTCTGGTAGCCGCGGAGCTTGTAAGGTAAGTGAAACAATAATGCCCCACATCAAGGCCGCACAAGAGGCCTGCACTACAGGACTTTAAACATGCAGCATGCAACCACCGCTGCATGTACTACTGAAATCAACCTTCAAAGCAAAGGTTGCAAGCTTGGCTAGGCACAAAAAAAAAGGTAAGTGAAATGGCAATGCTCCACCACAAGGCTGCACAAGTGGCCTGCATACCGGCCTTTGAACATGCAGCATGTAACTACAGCTGCATGAACTACTGAAATCAACCTTTCAGAGCAAAGGTTGAAAGCTTGGCTAGCACAAAAAAGCTGCCTAAATAAAAACACCCCTTCTTTTCCACAGAAGAGAAGAGAGGTGTAAAGATGACTCCCCAAAGGAAGTTAACAAACTTTAGGGGAAAAAAAAACATGGGAGGAAAAAAAGACCTCCCTCCACCTGTCCCACCACACAGGACAGAAAAAACACAAGGGGGGGGGGAGGTCTCTTTGCCCTCTTATAAGGTAATGTAGTAATGCATAAATTATGCTAATTAAAAGTTCCACCTGTCCTACCAGCACACAGGGGCAGGAATACCTCATATTGTGCTGCTGTGGGACGTAAGGGAATCAGAGGTATAAGAACACCGGGTCAGGTGGATCGCTGTCAAAACAGCCTTTTTTTCCAAAGGTCCACTCTCCTGCATAGCATCTCGGCACTAATGTGCCAAGATGCTATGTGATGAGAACCCTCAGCTGAAGGTAGGAAGTGATTGCAGCAGGTATCACAGAACAGGAATTTCCATTGGGTTTCAATAAAGTTTATGATGCGCCATCCTGAAAGGTAAATGTCAGAGCAATCAAGGTAAAAATAATTGAATACATTTTAGATAGTGCAGGAATCTCTACAACTTATCTGGAAATAACATTTAGAGTGTGACACTTTACTTTAACTAACTCCAAGCTTAAACCCTTTGGATCAAATATCACTTTTAGGTTTCAATCATGGCCCATGTACAGTGGTACAATAAGTCTTTATGGGTATGTACCACATGCAGTGTGTATCCTGTGAGACATGTTCTTCTTACCTGGAATACTTCTAAAGTGAATATCTACGTAATACAGTATGTCATTTTTTCATTTGTGGATTATTCTATGTGGAAAATAAGACATTGAGGGATATTTATCAAGACTACTAAGCTGGTCTTGATATCCTCTGCCATGCAATGTACTTAATTTATGGAGAGATGCATGCCTGTCTGTAGAATATTGATCTGTAATACAACCATAGGTATCATTTCACCAAAGTCTTTAAATACTGTCAAAACCTTGATAAATACAATTCACACTTACATACAAAAGAGAAAGTAATGTTCTTAAGGCAAACCATATTTAGGATAAATAAAATCATAAAACTGTGTCCTATCTACAATCTACCACAAACCAAATCCATGTACATTGAAACTAAGCCTGGATTCTGTTGGATCATGTCAATATTGTTTACATGGCAATACCTGATACCAATGGCATATTTACCATGGAGGCAGAGTAGGCTACTGCTATGGGGCTTATGGAAGGAGGGGTCCTGCAAGCCCCTCTCACAACACTTTGATCTTGTTTGATGTCTGGGGATATTGTAAATCCTCCCCCATTCTATTTACTCTTTATTATACAGGTGTCAGACCCCTACCATTTCAGGAGATCATTAAACTTTTAGTGGCATAAATTTAAATTTGGTCATGTTGAAAGGTAAAGTAAATGACCTGCAGTAGTATCCATCCAAGTCTAATAGGGTGCCCTGGTTTATGGCTTTCCAAAGGGAGTATTACTACGCTTTGCTTGCTAAATATGCCAAGCAAAACGACCATGTGTTTTCCTCAGACATTTTCCTTTAAGTGGCCATTGTCACATTTCTGTCTTAATTATCTATCTATGCATTTTTAGGAACCTAGGAGTAATGGTCTGCTCATCCATGTGTGATCTTGGTGGAACCATAACACCATTTCTTGTTTACCGACTGGCAAACATTTGGAAAGAATTACCACTTATAGTATTTGGTAAGTAAACTATAGCTCATCACTTTTATCACTGTGGATGGTTGGTGGAAGAGATCAGTGGTTCTCAACCTGTGGTACGTGTACCCCAGGGGGTACATCAAGCAGTCTCAGGGGGTACACGCCATGGCTGAGAACCACTGCTCTGGAAGTGACAGATTTAGTGAGTGCTCAGATTTCGTGCTGCTGGGGGATTAGTGCCACCCAAATCACCCATAATCTTCAAATCCTAAGGCCCCTTGCAGACGACCGTGGGCAAGATCCGTGTGCTATCTTTGTTTTTCGCGGATAACACACTGGACCATTCATTTGTATGGGTACATACACACGACCATGTTTTTCACTGATCAGTGTGCGAGCCGTGATTCCACGCTGTATCAGATAGAACATGTCCTTTTCTGTTCAGTTTTTGCGGAACGGACTTACCCATAGATGCCTATGGAAGACTAAAAACCAAGGACGGCACACTGATGTACTCAGTGTGTCATCAGTGTGCCGTCCGTTTTTTGCGGACAAAGTAGGGATATAATTAGATGTCACCTGTGTTTTTTTTTTTATGGTGGATCCGCAAACTAGGATCACACACTGATGGCACACTTAAGACACTCTGTTTATTTTTGTGGACCTACTTCACTGATGTTGAAGAATCACTGAAGACACACTGAGCACACACTGAAGACACTCTGTCCGCAAAAACTGAACAATAATTACTAGTTTGCTGACCGAAAAATACACGGTCGTCTGCAACTAGCCTAAGGCCCCGGTTCACATGTGCGTTCAGGTTTCCGTTCGGGGGGTTCCCCAAGCGGAAACCTATACGCATAAAAAAGCGGTTTACCTAGGAAACCCGCGGACCCCATAGACGAAACATGCGGAGAGGAAAGTGCTGCTTGGGGTCCCCAAGCGGATTTCCCGAACGGAAACCCGAATGCAGATGTGAACCGGGCCTTAGGCTCAGTGGCTTCAAAGCAGAGGCAGATATCGGGTCAGGTTTCCTCTACAGCAGAAGATAGTCTCTAGAGATGAGTGAAGTTTTCAAAAATTTGATTCGGCAACTTCACAGAATTTTCTTATACGATTCTATTTGATCCAAATTAAATTGCGGTGAATAAACAGCTATTTCCTGTCTGCAGAGAGCCGGGGTGGGTGGCAAAATGGCGGAACCCCTTGGATGCCATGGTCATGTTTGACTGCGGTATCCAAGGTGTTAAAACCCCGATCGGTTATGGAGCAGGGTGTTAGCGGTCTAACATGCCATGGGCGCTCGCGAAGGGGTTAAAGGACTGTGACACAGGGCTGGTTGCTGAGTGGCTGCACGCATGGCATTGTGGGTGATCCCGCGTTCCCAGAGTTCCTTGCCCCATGTCCTAACATGTACAGCAGCCATTTTGAACAAAATGCATGTTTTGGACTCCATACTGTAAAAAAGATACATGAGCTGCCAAAAGTTTAAAGGTGGCAACTAAATAATTGGTTTTACCAAAGTTTTTCATTCAGTTTACCCTTTTATTTTGTTTATTTTCATATATAGCTGTAATAGGAATCATTTCTGGGATACTAGTGTTGCTGCTTCCTGAAACTAAAGGACGTGCTCTCCCAGAAACTATTGAAGAAGCTGAGAATTTGCATAGGTGAGTTATGCAATTGTTGCAATTACCAGTCAGATATACTTGCCCTACACCTGTATAATATTTTCCTTTTTTTTTTTAAATTCATTCATGTGGCACTAGATCTTAAACTGTAATTCCCCCTATGTCAGCTGCCTACAAACAGTATATGGATAGAAAGGAAAGGAAAATGCTCAAAATATTATACAATAAATATTATACAACATAGACACAATGGGGCAGATTTACAAAGCTAAATGCTCCAGAATGCTGGTTAGATACACTAAACAAAAACTTGTTTTGGCATTTTCTGACAAGGGGTTGGCCACTTTCAGACCAATGTGGAGAGACAAATGTTATTATTTGTATAATAAAAAGTTGTACAATTTTCCAATATACTTTCTGTATCAAATCCTCATGGTTTTCTAGATCTATGCTTGGTGTCATTTATTCTGCTTACTCTCAGTGGATAAAACCAGTCCATGATCATATCATATACACTCCACGATCATGTGACGGACACAGGTGCACAGCTCGTTACCAGGTAGATGTCTGATTACTGTGCTGTGACTTTAACGAGCTGTGCACCTGTGTGTCCATCACATGACCATGGACTGTATATCACATGACCATGGACTGTATATCACATGACCATGGACTGTATATCACATGACCATGGACTGTATATCACATGACCATGGACAGATGTTTATCCACTGGGAGTAAGCAGAGTGAATGATCATGTCATAGGAGAGTCCAGTACTCTTCTGGCAATAGGTTCATGTGCCACAAGATGAATGACGTGAGTTAGATGCATTGACATGATAAACACACATATAAGGTGACCAACTCAGCCTGCTGGAGTTTCAGGCCGTTTATTTAAACAAAATCTTATCACACTGAAGAGGGTATAGAATTTATTTATTTATTATGCTTACTTATATAGCGCCATCATATTCCGCAGTGCTTTACGGACATTAACAGTCACTGTCCCAATAAAGGCCTCTCAATCTACATTCCCTATCAGTATGTCTTTGGAGTGTGGGAGGAAACGTGGGGTTTATCAAGAGGAAACCCACGCAAACACAGGGAGAACATACAAACTCCTTGAAGATGTTGTCTTTGGCAGGATTTGAACCCAGGACTCCAGTGCTGCAAGGCTGCAGTGCTAACCACTGAACCACTGTGCTGCCCATGAAACATGAGACATGTCGAAATGGTGTCAACTTTATCTTCTTTTTGGTCAACCACTTTTTGGAGCATCTTCATCTAGGCGTAGTCTCTCTTCTTGGACATGCCACACAATGTCATGAGTCATGATGACACTATCTTAGGTATACAGAAATTCAAACAACACATAAACAACACATCAAAATGGAGTTATAACAGCAAGCAGAGATCTAGAAAACTGTGAGGAATTGATACATAAAGTATATTGGAAAATTGTACAACTTTTTATTATACAAACAATAACATTTGTCTCTCAATATTGGCCTGAAAGTGGCCAATCCCTTTAAAGTCAAGGAACATGGTTTAAGATTAGTAAATGTGACCCAATGTTTCTAAATATCTAAATATGTGAAAGAGTCATTGGGATTGTGTGTACTTTTGTTATGGAATTTATCTATCTACTGTACATGCAGTATGCACATACATGTTTTACTATATACCTCTATATACAGTAAAGGTCTATACCTTTATAGGAAAATGGAGCAAACTATGTTTTCCTTACACTCTTCGGCATATGCTATGTGCATGGGGACCTATTTATACATTCAGTATATTAACAGTGTGCTTTACTGGCACATATGCCAAACACGTGAGATGTGAATAGTCACTTGCATTATTCATGTGTACAGTGTATCATGACTTAATGGGGAAACTCATTAAAAACTGCCTAAAAGCGAAACGGTTTTAGTTGCCCATAGCAACCAATCACAGACTGGCTTTAATTTTGTATTCTGCTCCTGAAAAATGAAAGCTGCATTGTAATTGGTTGCTATGGGAAACTAAGACAGTTTTTCTTAGTTTAATAAATCTGCCCCTATGTGTATAGTTAGCAGTACTATCTGTTTTTACTGTTAGCAGTATTATTTATATGCAAAGTTAGCAGTCACAATGCAAGTCTATTAAAGCCTCAATCTGACTCTCACGGATCTGCTTTCATAGGCTGGAGTGCTTGTTTAATCTAGAACTTGAAAAATCCTTTAGGCTAAGGTCCCACATAGCAAGCTGCAGCCAAAAAGCACTATGGAAAAGACTGCGGCAGAAACGCATCACTTTTTTTTTCTGCAGCACTTTTCACAGAAAGTCTGCAGAGTTTTATTCTGCGGACTTTCTGTCCCTATTATACCTATACGGAAACGCCAGCGTTTCTGTCGTTACAATTGACATTCTGTGACTTACAAAAACGCAACAGTTTTTGAAATTGCAGCATTTCTACTGCGGATATTTTTCTGCTGCATTTTTTGCAGTGAAACGCAGGAAACTTAGCTTTTTTGTTGCAGATTTTGCTGCATTTTTTTGAGCCAAAGTCGGTAGTGGATTGAGTAGAAGGGAAAAGTATAAGAGCTTCCTTTATATTTCCCATTCCTTTTGTAACCATTCTTGGCTTTGGCTCAAAAAAAAACGTAACAAAATCTACAAAAAAAAAAGTTGCGTTTCCGCAACTTGGGGCCTTAGGCTGAAAAAAAAAAAAACTGTGGAAAAAATGCAGCCAAAATTTTTTTACCACAGCGTTTTGGTGAGTTTATTCCTTCATTGTTTTCTTCCCTTTTTAAATATGTAGGGAAAACCCTTGCAATTCAGCAGTTAATATTAACATGCTGTGTTTTTCAAGGCCCATGTTACAGAAATGCAGTGTTTTTGGATTGTATGGACACGCAGCAGAAATACCACGCTGTGTTTTACAGTACCAGCAAAGTGAATGAGATTTAATTTCATCTCATTGTGGCAAAAAAAGATTAGAAACATTGGTGTTTTTGAATATTACAGCATGTTACTTTTAGTTCCAAAATTGGAAGTTTTCCTTATAGAATTAATAGGGGACGAAAAACTAAAATGTGTTTTTGTTGTGTTTTTCCACAGTGTTTTTTAGCTGTGTTATGCTACATAGGGCTTTAGCATTAATGGTCTCTTTTGAATTGTATTCTTCATATAGATGCTCATGCTTATTTCCTTTCCATTTCAGAAACGATGCATCAAACAAAATAAATCTTACATATCTGGCAGTAAAGTCTAAAGAATGATAGATGGTGACAAAAGATTTTTGTTGAAATAAGAAAAAAAACAATAAAAATTACAAAATAACCCAGTTTTGGATTATTTTAAAATCCTTTCTTTAAACAGAAAAGGAAAATGCGCTAGTCTTATTTTATGGGCTATCCAGAGGTAAAGTTGACCTTTAAATATATTCATCTATATACTTTCTCAAACCATGTTACTAGAACCCCACTGACAGGACTGAAATAAGCAGATAAAGTAAATCGTGTTTCTTCTTAACTATACCATCATAAAATTAGTTCTGAATAGTAGGACATTGATAGTGAATCCCATTCACACATTACAGAAAAATACACACAGCGGACACACTGCAATTTCCAAAACAGTTGCGTTTTTGGAAATCGCAGCATGTCAACCTACGGAAACGCCGGCGGTTTTCCCATAGGTATAATTGAAGCAGAAAGCTCTGTGGGAAAAACTGTGATGTTGTTTCCCGTTTTTTTGCTGCGGCCCACTACGTGGGGCCTTAGCCTTAAGTTGGATCTGTTGCCTCTCCTAACATGGCTATTACAATAAATATGTCTATTACAATAAATACGTCAATTTGTTCACACGTTTTAAGAAGGAGTAAAGGAACATTCCCACAACAAATAGAGATGCTCCAGAATTGTTATCTCATGTGTAATACGAGGGTTTTCTATAGACAGACATGTCAAGAGAGGTGACAGCTATTATAAATCCGGTGACTCACAGGTGGCATCTTCTCTGATTCTTTTCCTTACCTTCTACATTTGGCCCAGGCCACCAGGTCGATAACTGCAGCACAGATAAATGCCTTATTTGCCATTTTATGTGGTGTTTTTCAAACTACAAATCATAAGAGTTAAAGACTCTTCTTTGAATCTAATGATTTGTAACGCTAAAAAATCTACACAAAATGCAATGCAAGTTAATACAATGAGTTTTGACATGTCTGAAAAAAACCTGCTGTAGGCTTACCACTGAAAAGCTATACCCTGCGAAAGCTACATAAAAAAAAACATTGAACAAAACATAGCAAACTTTCACAAAGATGCACAAACTTTCCTACAGCTAGTCATGCAAAGGCATAAAAAAAACAAAACATGAAAATATGCAGTCTGTGCATCTCAAGTGGACATACTCATGCAAAAGACTGAACAAATCTACGAAATAAATAAAGGGTATTTTGAAGCTAAAACCAGGAGTAAATCCTAAATGTAGGGGAAATATAATGGAATGATTTATACTTCTTTTGTTTGAATCCAGTCCTGGCAATGGCTTCAAAATACTGATGCAAAATATGGGCCTAATCTGCAACACGTGAAATTAACATTAGGGTTCATGCTGTCCTAGGCACTTTTAGGGTAAATTGACATGGAGAAATTTGCCTCAGATTTTGACGCAGAATCTGCTTCAAATTCTGCATGAGATCCGCCTCCCATTCATTTTAATGGGAGGCAGTAGAGGATTTTTTTTCTGCTAGCTTATCTTTTCAGCTAGCGGAAAAATAACCCTCTTGCTTAATCTTCAGACAGAAGATTAAGATCATGTTGTGGTGGCAGACTTCAGGTCTGTTCCCAGCCTGCTGGAAATTAGTTAATATACGGCCTCCAGCAGACTATGGGCTCCATTGGCCTCAGACTGAAAGCCTGCCGCTGCCTGCAACCAAATCTCCTGGGTCAGACTGGACATCAATATGGGCTGAAAGTGCTGCCGTACCACGTGGCATATGCTCCTCACAATTCCAGAGATGGTGAATTTACCTACCCAGAATTGGAGATGCAGGGATGCGTAACTATCCCAAGTTGCCAAAAATCTGTAAGACAAAAAGAAAAATATAATAGTACATGTAATGTTTTAATATTTTCTTACATGTGATTGGAACAAATTCACTAATCAAAAAGTAGCAAACTTATTCAAAACAGTTAATTGGGCCTCAGGAACACAACCATATTTTATTTCATTGTATTATCTGCAATTATGGGTCTGCAATGGAAAATAAAATATGGGCACTTTCTTTTCTATGGGTCTGTGCACACATCTGTAGTTTTTGCAGCTGTATGAGAACCCCGTAGAAAAGAGACACAAAATATGCCTGTCTGTTTATGCAGCTCTGAACATTCATTCTAGTGTTTGGGTCAGTGAAAATCACAGACAGCACAGAAATAGCATTCTGTGTGCCGTCTGTTTTGTTTTCACTGACACGTATGGTTGTTGTCACAATGAAGACAATGTTAACAGGGAGAAATGTACTGCATGCACCATCATACTGTCATCCTCCTTGGTGACCCTAAACTAGCAGCTAACAGTAAACAATTGACTAACCAATTCTACACTCAGAATATAGTGTACATACTGTATGGATTAAAAAATAACCATCTCAACTCCTGGTATCACAGCCCTAGGTAACCCTTTTTGCAGTGTACGTTTATTGGGTGAACCCAATAGCTGTGCCTGATCAGATGCCGCAGTCTGTCTTGTTCCTGTTAATAATGACATTTTAAAAAATTACTTAAAGGGGTTGTCCAGGCAAAAAAAATATTTTTTAAATTGTTCGGGGGTTGGGTGGGGGGGGGGGAATAAATAAATAATACTCACCTTTTCCTGGTGCTCTGGTGCCTCCCAGCGCACATTGGTCCGTTGTCCCCAGTGCACATGCCAATCAGTGGAAGGGATCCAGGACGTCACAGACTGCGTTTCACTTTGAGAAGCAGGATCAAACTGTGCTGGGAGGAAGCCAGAGAACTGGGGACAGGTGAGTATGATTTTTTTTTTTTACATTTTTTTTCACCTTCCCTGGCCTATTTTAAAAATATTTATTTTGTTTGGACAGCCTCTTAAATATCTAAAAAAAAAAATAAACATTTGTTAATTAAAGAAAAAAAAAAACGGTTGACATACCTGCTGCCATATCCTTTGGTGGTGTATCATATTTATTAATATTTTCATTAGAAGGACCAGTTCTCTTCTTCTCACTTTTATCTGTCCCTGATCTGCAGTGGCTCCGCTGTGGCAGGGTCCTAGAGCTGCCTGACTCAGACATGTCTCTTATCCAACAGTGATATCTAAAATGGCCTCTGGAGAGACGTAGGTGGAGTTTTCTTTACCTAGTGGGCTTGGCTACAGTGTCTTGCAAAAGTATTCATACCCCTTGAACTTTTTCACATTTTGTCACCTTACAAGCACAAACTTAAATGTATTTTATTGAGATTTTAAGAGATACAGTAGATCAACCCAAAGTACCAGATAATTGTGAAGTGGAAGGAAAATAATACATGGTTTTCAAAATTTTAATCAAATAAAAATCTGAAAAATGTGAAGTGCAAATATATTCAGCCCTATATCAGTTTGTAGAGCCAGCTTTCACTGCAATTACAGCTGCAAGTGTTTTGGGGTATGTCTCTACCAGCATTGCACATCTAGAGACTGAGATTGTTGCCCATTCTTCTTTGCACAACAGCTCAATCTCAGCCAGATTGGATGGAGAGCGTCTGTGAACAGCAATTTTCATGTCTTGCCACAGATGCTCAATGGGATTTATGTCTGGACTTTGACTGGACCATCCTAACACTTGAATATTCTTTGATCTAAACCATTCCACTGTAGCCCTGGCTGTAGGTTTAGGAACATTGTCTTGCTGGAAGTTGAATCTCCTTCCCAGTCTCAAATCTTTTACAGCCTCCAACAGGTTTTCTTCCAGGATTGCCCTGTGTTTAACTCCATACATCTTCCCATCAACTCTGACCAGCTTCCCTGTACCTGCTGAAGAAAAGCATCCCCACAGCATGATGCTGCCACCACCATGTTTCACAGTACGGATGGTGTGATCACAGTGATGAGCAGTGTTACTGTTCCGCCACACATATCGCTTTGCATTTTCTTCCACATGTTTGCTGTGTCCCCTGTATGGCTTGTGGCAAACTGCAAATAGCACTTTTTGGAGTGCACAACTTATAGTTGTCCTGTGGACAGATTCTCCCACTTGAGATGTGGATTTTTGCAGTTCCTCCAGCGTGACCATGGATCTCTTGGCTGCTTCTCTGACCAGTGCTGTCCTTGCTCAATCTGGTAGTTTAGGTGGACGGCCATGTCTTGGTAGGTTTGCAGTTGTAGAATACTTTTTCCATTTTTGAATGATGGATTGGACAGTGCTCCTTGGAATCCTCAAAGCTTGGGATATGTTTTTATAAATTTGCCCTGCTTTAAACTTCTCCACAACTTTATCTCTGACCTGTCTGGTGAGTTCCTTGGTCTTCATGATGCTGTTTGTTCACTTGTGTTCTCTGACAAAATACTGAGGCCTTCACAGAACAGGTGAACTGAGACTAAATTACATACAGCTGGACTCTATTAACTAATGAAATGACTTCTGAAGGCAATTGATTGCCCTGGATTTTATTTAGGGGTATTAAAGTACAAGGGGCTGAATACTTTTGCACGTCATACTTTTATGATTTTTATTTGATTAAAATTTTGTAAACCATGTATCATTTTCATTCCACTTCACAATTATGAGCAACTTTGTGTTGGTCTATCACTTAAAATCTCAATAAGATACATTTACGTTTGTGGCTGTAAGGTGACACAATGTGAAAAAGTTCAAGGGGTATGAATACTTTTGCAAGCCACTGTATATACAGGTGAGAACTAATCTTAAATTCTGCATTGGATTCCACATCAGATTCTGCGTCAAATTCCGCAACGGTTTTTATCAAGCAGAATCCTCTTCAAATTTCTGAAGCAAAAATTTTCTGCTTGGCAAATTCAGCATCAAATTCAGTGCAAAATTCTTCCATGTGAACATACCTTTAGTGTTTATACCCTATAACACAGTCAGGCCATACTCATTCGTGGCTCTGTGATCCATCAAAAAACTGTACCACAACTCCACTAATCAACAGTGGAAATCTGAACATTTAGGCTAAGGCCCCACGTGGCGTCCCACAGCAAAAAAGCGCTGCAGGAAAAACCGCGGCAGCAACGCATCGTGGTTCTTCCCACAGTGCTTTTGACAGAGAGTTTTCCTCTGCGGACTTTCTGCTTCAATTATACCTATAGGGAAACCACCGGAGTAAGTATAATCGACATGCTGCGATTTCCAAAACCGCCACGGTTTTAGAAATCGCAACGTGTCCGTAGCACGTATTTTAACGCAAAGTGGTGATGGGATTCGTTAGAATGTAATGTGTTTTTTTCTGTAGCGTTCCTGCCATGGGCGAACCGCGGCGTTTCCGCTGCGCGGGGGCCTTGGCCTAAGACTAGATTTAAACCAATAATATTTTTGCCGACCTGCTCTGTTTTAAGAGCATGACAGAATTATAATAAATGAGGTACATTGGCTCAGATTTTCAGATAGTTAGACAGTACAAATTTAGACAGTCTGAAGATTTAGATTTATCACAGTCACTGATGCTGGATGATAAATCTGGTGTGTGCGTAAACTGTCTAGTCTACATTTATACCAGGTATTAGCTTACATTGAGGCAGAGTTCTTCAATACTATTGTGGCACATCAAGGTGCAGCTAATCCATGCACCCTCTTCTGACAAGCCGCACCCACATGTCTATTATACTGAGAAATTTTAGCTCAAACTAGATACCCCAAGATGTACCAAAAATGTGCCATGTTAACACTAGTGTCTACAATATTAAATCTGGGCCACAATGTTTCTATGAGGGAGTCCAGAATCGTACATATGCTGTGCAATTTTGTCCTTTATTTTTGATAGAAACTGTGATAGAGCCTCCTACTGGAGCTTCCAATGCAGTGATGGTATTATAATAGGATGCTACTGCTGTAACAAGTCAGTTTGAGAATTTTCTTATATTGTACATATTCCATGATCAACTGTGAGACGTACTGAAAAGCTTTTAGGAGCCCCAGCAATGCAGCCACAAAGTGGCAGACCACATAAAGTTCAAAATGTGGGGTAGTCGATTGCTGAGGCACATAGTGCATAAAAGTCACCAATGCTCTGCTGACTCAATAACTACAGTGCTTCAAACCACCTCTGGTATTAACAACAGCACAAAAACTCCAGGAGCTTCATGGTATGGGTTTCCATGCCCAAGCAGCTGCATGGAAGACTCATATCACTAAGCACAAATGCCAAACATCAGAGTGGTTTATAGCACACCGCCACTAGACTCTGGGGTGGTGTAAACATTTTCTTTGGCATTCTCTATCTGGCAGTCTGATGAACAAGTCTGGGTTTGGCAAATGGTAGGAGAACGTTACCTGTATGGCTGTACTGTGTGAACTGTAAAGTTTGGTGGAGGAGATTATGCTATGAGGGTGTTCTTCAAGGGTTGGCCTAGGCCCCATAGTCCAGCTTCAGCATACAAAGATATTTTGGACAATTGTATGCTTCAAACTTTGTGGGAACACATTGGAGAAGGCCCTTTTCTGTTCCAGCATAACAGGGCTCCTGTACACAAATTAAGGTCCATAAAAGCATATGATTGGGTGAGTTTGTTATGAAAGAGCTTAACTGGACCGCACTTTGTCTTGACCTTGACCCCATCAAACACCTTTGGGATTAATCAGAATGGGGATTGAGAGATAAACCTGTCCAACATAAGTGTCTGACAAATCCTCTTCTGGATATCACAACAAAACGTTCCAGCTTTCACTTTTATATACAGGAGGAAAGCTTCTAATAACTAGACATTATCCCCTCCTCCCCAGTGGGCTTAACTGGCTGGTGAAGAAAGAGTGTATAGTATTATAATGTTGTACCGTGTTAGCCATTGAAAGTAGTGGAAGAGTCAAGAAATCAGGCGATACCTTTTAGAGGCTAACTGAGTATATTTGATGGTAAGCTTTTGGGAGTACTAGCTCGCTTCATCAGACATGGTGTTATACAAGAAACAAAAAATTCACCAATTTTTTATACCCTAAAGACATGGACCTTCAAAGAAACTTAAATGTGGGGGAAACAGGGCAGAGACTTAGTCAAAGCATGAACTCATACAGATCCACCATTAATAACAGCAGAATAGATCTCCCAGTGGCTGCACATTTCTCTGGAGAAGACCACTCTATTGAAGATTTGTGGGTTGTGGTTTTAATGGGACATTTTAAGACGCAGAGGGAGAGGAAACAATGGGAATATAAGTTAAAGCAAAAATTTCAAATTTGGACTTAATGTTCATGTCAGTTTCATGTCACACTATGTATGAACTGTGAGGGTCACAAACCACCACGTGACAGCAAACAGATAGCAAGAATTAGTGATCCCTCCGTCATGCCCCACTAGTTTCCAGATTGTTTATTTTTTGATCGGTTGTAAATAACTTCTCTACTTAGACTGCATTTTGTTTTTTTTAAGGATTTTAAGATCCTTTGAAGGTCCATGTCTTTAGGGTATAAAAAAACTGTGAATTTTCAGTTTTTTGTATAACCCCATGTCTGATGAAGAAATAGTGTAAACAGATTATCCTCCCGCTCTCCCTTCCTTCAGCCAGTCCCCATAAACCTACTGCATTTGCTTGAATGGTGTGTATAGAGCCTGGTATGAAGAGGAGGGGGGACAAGAGCATTTTTCCTCCCTCTCCAAAGCAATCCCTGATAGACCAGCAGTCAGCAAATACTGTTGCTTTGGACATCACACACAATGTCCTGACATGGGCCAAGAAACCATTGCAAAGCTTTTTATTTAACAGTAGTGACCAGGATTTTGCAGATCGCTAAGGTGGTCCACCAACCCACTGGGAATCTGGATGGGAGGTCAGATTGGGCCTGCTGTGCAGTGTCTATACAGGACCAGAGAAGCCAATGACAACATCTGCAAGGAGTTTGTATTTTCTCCCCATGTTTATACGGGTTTCCTCCGGTTACTATGGTTTCCTCCCACATACCAAAGACATACTGATAGGTATTGTGAGCCCTACCAAGAACAGTGTTGACAATATCTGTAAAGCACTGTGGAATATGTTGGTGCTATATAAGTAAGCAATATACAGTAAATAAATACAGTGTAGTGTCTATATAGAGCCAGAAAATGGTACAGCATACATTAAACATCACACACATATACACATACACCCTCCGACGCACATAAACAGTTACCATAGATCCTTCATCAGGCTTCCTCTGTGTGGAGTCTTCTTGGTGATGTGACTTGGAGACCATTTTGGTGATATCATATGATCACGTGCTCTCTGCAAGTACATATAGAAAACCCGTTTTTAAATTTATTGATGATCTCTTGATATATTCATAAAAATTTAATCTTGATTTTCTCCACCACAACAGGAAACATTTGCTCTTCATATATAAAAAATATTTTTTTTTCCTAGTGCACAGAATATATATGATCATAAAATATTATATCTATTATGTCATATGTCACTAACGGATGAAGTGAAACAGTTTACATTCTAGCTTCTACTTAGTAATGATCCACAGAGCATCGGGCCAGAAAACGGGAGGAGGTTGTTATTTATAGGGACATTCAGCAGCCTTTCGGAAACAAACCTGCCTATTCTAGCAGCAGCTCAATCAGTTCATATGATACAGAAAGTTGGAGGAGTTACTGTTTGTGCTGCTCTGCAAATCTATGTTTTAAAGCCTGACATTCTCTTTGTAGCAGTTGTAACATGCAGTTGTAACATTAGATTGTAACATTAGTGTTGTGTTAAACATTAAGAGAAGAGACACTTGATATACGTTATCTACAAGATCTACTTTTGTTCCATGCAAGTAGATACCTGGATTACAACTGACCTTGGGAGGTAAAAAGGTTAGTGTGACATTAGAGGATTTCTTGTTTTTTTTTGTAACTTGTAATGTTTTTGGGTTATAAAACTGGAGATATTTGCCATGATCCCCCCCCCCTTCCAACTGCTACATCTGTATATACAGGCAATACACATTGAATACAGGTATACCATGCAAAATAACTGAAATGTTAACATTATTCTGTGTGTCAGTGCAATTACAGTGATGCTCATTTTTATCGTTATATGTTTGAGCAATAAAAAAGTCTGTCTCTGCATTCAAAGATCCACTGTTATCTTTATCTTGATGGAGCTGCGTGAGGGCTTTTTTCTTGCTGGACAAGCTGTTTTTATTGCTTACCATTTGGTGGTACATCTAGCTTTTGGGATGATTTTTTTTTTCACATTTTGGGATGAACAGAATTAATTTTTTTTTTCTTCCAGCATTTACTGTGTGAATTATTTATTTATTCCTCTCACTTGTAGAGCGCCACATACTCCACAGCGCTTTACAGACATTGTCAGTCTGTAGCATGTAGCAATGTCAGTTTTGTGGGGATTCTTCTGTTTCTACATTTTACATTTACATTTTACATTTTAATGTAGAAAAGGGGGGACTGAATTTTTTAGATTGTTTTAAAACATTTTTTTTATTTTAGACCCACTTAAATTTCTGATGTAGGTATTGCTCATATAATACTCTGCAATACTTCTGTATTACAATTATTATATCTGTCATTATTACACTGAAATTATTATTAGTTTCTACTGTTTCCCTAGTAGTCTTTTGTAAATGCAAAACCCAGTGGCCCCTGTTAAGCCAGTTGCACACAACCATATGCTAACTGGCTGCAGTGAATGAACGGCACGGGTGGCGCACGGGGCCTCCTATGCACTGGCTGTGCCCCTTTCATTCAATGAATTGGAGCCGCAGAAGCAGGCTTAGACCTCCAGCTGCTCCTTCCTCTGCAAAACACTGTTGTGGTCAGATGATGTGATATCATTACCTTGCTGTACATGTATGGCCAGAAATAATATGTTTTTTTGTTCATCCCTCTTACACACAAAAAAAAAAAAAAAATAATCAAAATGTCACATTTACCCCAAATGGTACCAATGAAAATAACAATCCATCCCACAAAAAAGGTCCTCACACACCTCAATTAACACAAAACAAGAGTTTAAAGTGTATTTATTGTTTAAAAGTAGTAAAGCTTAAAAAGTATAAAAAATTTGGCATTGCTCTTATTGTATCAACCTGCACAAGAAAGTGAACATATAATTTATTCCACAAAATAATTAATGAATTGCTGTTTTTCCATTCCCTCCCAGAAAGAGTTTATAATTTTTTTTCAATACATTACATATACAGTTGAAACCGGAAGTTTACATGCACTATATAAAAAGACACATATACATGTTTTTCTCACTATCTGACATGAAATCAGAATAAACCTTTTCCTTTCTAGGTCAATTAGGATTACCAAAATTATTTATATTTGCCAAATGCCAGAATAATGAGAGAGAGAATTTTTAAGGCATTTTCATTACTTTCTGCAAAGTCAAAAGTTTACATACAGTTCATTAGTATTTGGTACCATTGCCCTTAAACTGTATGACCTGGGTCAAACGTTTTGGATATCCTTCCACAAGCTTCTCACAATAGTTGTTAGGAATCTGGGCTTTCCTCATGATGCCATCTATTTTGTGAAGTGCACCAGTCCCTCCTGCAGCAAAACAGCCCCACAACATGATGCTGCCATCCCCGTGTTTCACAGTTGGGATGGTGTTCTTAGGCTTGCAAGCTTCTCCCTTTTTCCTCCAAACGTAACGATGGTCATTATGGCCAAACAGTTCAATTTTAGTTTTGTCAAACCACAGGACATGTCTACAAAAAATAAGGTTTTTGTTCCTGTGCATTTGTAAACATTAATCTGTTTTTTTTATGCTTTTTTTTTGGAGTAATGGCTTCTTCCTGGCAGAGTGGCCTTTCAGCCCATGTCGATACAGTACTCGTTTCACTGTGGATAATGACACACTCTTACCAGCTTCAGCCAGCATCTTCACAAGGTCTTTTGCTTTTGTTCTTGGGTTGATGCACATTTCATATCAAAGCATGTTCATCTCTAGGACACAGAACCCGTCTCCTTCCTGAGCGGTATGATGGCTGGACATTCGCATCATGTTTGTACTTGCGTATAATTGTTTGTACAGATGAATGAGGCACCTTCAGGTATCTGGAAATTGCACCCAAGGATGAACCAGACTTGTGCAAGTCCACAATTCTCTTCCTGACATCTTGGCTGATTTCTTTAAACTTTCCCATGATGTTACACAAAGAAGCAGTGTGTTTCAGGTGTGCCTTAAAATATATCCACAGGTGTGTCTCTAATTAACTCAGATGTTGCCAATAAACCTATCAGAAGCTTCCAAAGACATGACATCAACATATTGGCTGTCCCAAATTGTTTAAACGCATAGTAATTTTAGTGTATGTAAACTTTTGACTTTGCAGAAAGTAATAAAAATGCCTTAATAAAATTCTCTCTCTCTCTCATTATTCTGGCATTTGGCAAATATAAATAATTTTGGTAATCTTAATTGACCTAAAACGGGAAAGGTTTATTCTGATTTCATGTCAGATAGTGAGAAAAACATGCATATGTGTCTTTTTATATAGCACACTGACCCATTGATTTTCTATGGGCCCATACACATGACCGTGAATTAATTAATTAATGCACCGGCCGTGCTTCCGCGGCCCTTTTCATTCAATGAATAAGAGCCGCGGGAGAAGGGCCACAAAATCGGACAGGAATAGGACCTGTTCTATATTTTGCGGCCTGGACTGTTGGCCCGCACACGTGACCGTGTAATTCACGGTCATGTATACGGGCCCATAGAAATCAATGGGTCAGTGTGCTATCCTGGAAAAACCCAGATAGCACACTGACCAATCATACAGTCGTGTGCAAGGGGACTTAGTTTTGGTACCTGATGTACTATTTAGGCTCTGTTAGAAGTGCTGTGTCAGGCAGGGGGTGTGATTCAGAGCTTCAATTTGAGGCAGCCAGTGTCAAAGTTCAGAATCACACTACTTGCTTGCTCCTGCCTGACACCACCCTCCTGACAGTAGAGTGCCTAAAGAGCATATGAGGCACCAAAACAAACAACATTGGTTCTCAGCAATGAGAACTAGCGTTGGTGGAGGTGAGGAAAGGTCCTTTTTAAAATATACTAACGTATTTTTCAGACTATAAGAATCACTTTTTTTTCCTCCAAATTTGGGAGGAAAATGGGAGGTGAGTCTTATAGTCCGAAAGTGGGTTGGGGAAGGGGGGGTCAGAGGAGCGGGGTCACAGCATAGCCCCACTCCTGCCGTCACAGCGGGGCTTCCTCCAGCGGCAGGAGTGTGGCGATGTGTGGACCCTGGGATCGGAGGAACGGGTGTCAGTGAACCCATCCCGGCATCTGCCGTGCTATTACAGCGGATGCCGGGTCTGTAAAGATGATGGCGGCCGCTCTGCTGCAGAGCGGTCGCCATAGCTACCGGGTCTCATGCTGTATTGTACAACGCAGACTCGGAGCTAATGCCTGCGATCAGACTCCAGTCTGATCGCGGGCATTACTACTTTAAAATTTCCCCTAAAGTAAAAAGAACCCCCTGGTGCCGGTCCCCACCGACCCTGTACCTTTGAAGTTGCAGGCCAGCTCCCGCGCGGCGAGATCGCAGGAACCAACCTGTTCCTGTGACAGCCGGGAGCGTTATGAAGGCTCCCAGGCCTGTCATAGTAATATTACTATTGCGGCCGGTCTATATGACCAGACTCAGTAGTAATGTACAGAACCTCCCATAGACGGCAATACACTTGTATTGCCGTCTATGGGACTTGCAATCAAGTGATTGAAGGTTCAAGCCCCCTAAGGGGGGGACTAATAAAATAGTAAAAAATAAATTTCAAAAAAAGTATAATAAAAAAAATAAATAAAAGTTCTAAATCACCCCCTTTTCCCTAAAATACATATAAAAGTAGAAAACTACTGTGAAGCACATACACATTAGGTATCCCTGTGTCCAAAAATGCCTGTTCTACAAACTTATAAAAATATTTTTCCTGTACCGTGAACGTCATAGCGGCAAAAAAATTTAAAAAGTGCCAAACTGCTGTTTTTTCACTTTTTCACCTTTGATTTGAATAAAAAGTGATTAAGCAATAGACATTCCCCCAAATGGTATAACTAAAAAGAACATCTGGCCCCGCAAAAAAAGATGCCCTATGCCTCCCCGTACAGATGCAGAGCCACTTGTCAATGTGACCTTACAGCTGTTGCAAAACTACAACTCCCATATATTAAATATTTTACCATTTTTTGCTTCAAAATTTTTTTTTCCTTATTTTCCTCCTCTAAAACCTAGGTGTGTCTTATGGTCCGTTGCGTCTTATAGTCCGAAAAATACGGTATATGCACGCACAAGAATACTGTGACAATCTGGGGGTTAAACAGCTTATGGGATTGCCATCTCCAGTCTAAAATGGTTAGCACATCCAAGAACTGCTCCACACAGGTATTGAAGGTTCAAAAAGTGACCTCAGCAGCTTTATTTCTCCAGCCACAGAGATACAACACAGGTTCACAAAACAGTTCTACCAATAAAACAAATCCTGGTTGTCTGACCATTAACTACACAGAATACTGTAGTATCCCTTACTATCAGGGTGTAGGCCAAGTGCCTAGAACCTCAAAACAAAACAATTTTCATATCAGAACTTGTGTGTGCATCTCTCCAGGCTCTTGGGTAGTAAGCCGTCGTCCCCCCGAGTGGCTGGTAGTAAGTCACTCGTATAGTGAGGGAAGTTTCTGTTTAGTTAGGGGGAGTTCACACTACCGTTACTAATATCCATTGCTGTCTTCATTAAACTGTCACAGAGAATGGTCACAGACTGATTCTGTGTCTGTTCCCATTGACACTAATGTAAACAACATGATGGAAGCTATCTTCTGCACGCACAGACTTTATCTTCTATTACAAAAATAATTAGAGTCAATGGGACCGGACACAGAATCCAGTCTGTGACCGTTCTCTGTGACAGTTTAATGTCCGTTGCTATCATCCCATGACGGAAGACAGCAATGGACATTAACATCGGTAGTGTGGACTCCCCCTTAGAGCTCAGTCGAGCAGGTTTGTGTTGTGTTTTTGCCTGAAGTTAAGGCGGTATTTTATTTATTTTTTGAAAATAAAAACACAGGGTCAAAACCCTGATTTCACCAGATGCTGTGTCCCTGTTTGGGTCTGCTCTGCTGCTGCTACCAAGCTAATTTCCCACAATACTTACTCAACATAGATTTAAATGTCTCCCACTTAAAATCTGTATCATTACCCAGCAATAGCTGCTCCCAGTCTATATCCTGAAGTGCAGCCCTTAACATGAATACATTGGCCTTTTTAAAATTGAGGTATTTTGCCCTCCCAACATTTGTTTGTTTTTTTACAATTTAGATGGAATCTGATTAGACTATAGTCACTATTACCAAGGTTTTCCCCACAGTTATATCTCTAAAAAGTCCTGCATTATTAGAAATAATCAGATCCAGCAGAGCATTCCCTCTAGTTGGATATTCTACAAGCTCGACCATAAATTTGTCCTACAATAAGTTGATGAATTTCCTCCCCTCCGCTGACAATGCAGAACTACTATCCCAGTCAATATCTGGGTAGTTAAAATCTCTAATCAAGTACACTGTACTTGACTATGCCGCCCCTCAATTTGCAACTGATCCTCAAACTCAATATACTGTACACGAATAATAAGACAGCTCAGTGCTCCAGGAACCCAAATCCTTCTTTCCTGCACCAAGATTTCAACCATGCATTTAACTTCCTAAGATCCCACTGCCTTTCCTGTGTTGTGCATGAAATAGGCAGAATTCCAGAGAATATAACCTTGGAGGTCATTTCCTTCAGCTTTGAGCCTAGTTCTCCAGCCATTAAGTGAAGCAAGCCCCAGCAAAGAGCAAGCTCTGTGAATCTGTGGCTTGTAATTAAAACATTTTGGTACATTAACCCCTCCCCTCAATTAGAAAAGAAAACTTGGCCTAGGAGTCATCCTTATGGAGCCCTCCTTGAAAATCCTCCATAGGACCTATGTGGGTCCCTCTAGACTGCACAGTTTTTACCCTACAGTCACGCCCACTTGTTTTCGGGTTGTACCGCTTTAGACGATACTCTTAATATCTGGTGGACTTACCCCCTGGTCCGTAACTTCTGGACATCCATCCACAGAATGGTACAGCGCCTTCTGGTGCAATCAATCCCGCTAACCATACCAGTTTTTCTACTTTCTACTTTTTCTACAGCCTTAAGCCTCCTGCTATTAGATATGCCCATTCTCACTGCCATGAGTACATTCATATTGCTTCTAATTGGAACAAACTGAGTCTTTTCGTATCACATGTCATTATACGTGTTGCTACGATTATTCCATACGAAAAGGTCAATGCCATTATTTCGGATACCCGCCCACATTTTGACAGAGTTTGGTCTCACTGGGTTCATAGGTCCAATGTCCCTGGTTTGTCATATTGTCTCCAGCTTTAATTTGTTGATGTGATCGAGTGATGTGTTCTTTCCACCTTGGCAGGGACCATAAATGCTACTTTTTTTTTTTCCCTTCCCCTTTCTTTATTCATGGTTATTTACCTTTTTATCCATATTATCCTGTAGGATTTCTCAGTTTGGACTAGCCATTGTATATTTGTATTATGTTATGCCTATGCCCTTTACTCTCAGGAATGTTTTCCATGCTATTATTGTGCCTTACCGGTGTTATGTGGCTATTATTCAATAAATACCTTTGAAATTAGAAAAGAAAACTTGCTATACTCAATGTTCAATCACTCCAACAGTCAAATGGCATGAACAAAGCAGATTTTTGAGGAGCTCAGAAGAAGTTATTGACATTCATTAGGCTGGACATTCATTAGGCTGAACAGGATAAAAAAAATTATTATTGCGAAATGCAGCGTTTTACAGTACCTGTAAAGTGGATGGGATTCTGGCTAATCCCATCCACACATTGCAGAAAAAAAATCCACAGGGGAAAAGCTGCGTTTTTTGAAAATCGCACCATGTCAATTATACCTGCAAAAACGCTTGCGTTTTCTGTATAGGTATAATAGGGGCAGAAAGTCCGCAAAGGAAAATGAAATCGCAATGAAAAACACTGCAGAAAAAAATGTGATGTGTTTCCTGCCACGGTTTTTTCAACAGCGTTTTTTTTTCTACACTTTGCTACGTGGGGCCTTAGCCTTAAAGAGTTCGACTCCACCAATCCACAGTCAGACAGATTGTGTACTGCCATATCCAGAAGTGGTCGACCAACAAAGATATAGTGGTGGGTGAAAATGCAAGAATTTGACCTAAACCGATATCAGATTTTCACACAAGTCATGAAAGTAGATGCAGAGGACCAAATGAAACAAATGAGCCATAAATATTAGACTTGGTCATTTATTTATAGAAGAAAATAATCCAATATCAAATATCTGTACATATGCAAACCTTTGGTGTGATCTCCTTTTATAGCAATAACTGCATCAAAACATTTCCAATAGCTGTTGATTAGTACTGCACATTGATTTGAGGGAATTTTAGAACATTCCTTCGCACAAAACAGCTTCAACTCTATTATGTTGGTGCATTTCCTACCATACACTGTTCGCTTCAGATGCTTCTGCAACATGCTTAGGGTTGTTGTCTTACCATTTGACCCTTGTTCTGTTGAGATTCAGCTCACAGACAGATGTTCTGACATTATCCTTTAGAATTTATTTGTATAGTTCAGAACTAATTTTTTCATCAATGATGTCAAGTAGAGATGAGCGAATCGATTCTGCAGAAATGGAATTCGATCCGAATTTCAGGAAATCTTCGATTCACCACGATTCCGGATTTCCTGATGCTTCGCGGTAACGAATATTTATTAAGGACCTTTGTGACATCAGACGGTCACAAGGTGTTCTCTAGTGATGTGATTGGGTAGGTGTGTCTTTGCTTGTTAGCAGATCCTTACACATGAATAAAACTTGTCCATGCTTGAGAGAGAAAGAGAGAGAGACATGGCCATGGCATCCAAGAGCTTCTGCAATTTTGCCTTTTTTTGAAACTTCGAATCGAACTGCCGAATCTTTCTTTTGAGAAATTCGCTCATCTCTAATGTCAAGCCATCCTAGCCCAGATGCAGCAAAACAGGCACAAACCATGATATTACCACCATTTTTCACAGATGGAATAAGGAATGTATACTAGAGTGCTGTGTCTTTCTCCAACGTAACACTTCTCTTTTAAACCAAAAAACTTTATTTTATTCTCATCCATCCAAAAACATTGTTAAAATAGCCTTTTGATATGTCCAGGTGATCTTTAGGAAACTGCAGACAGGAAGCAATGTTCTTTTTGGATTGGAGGACAGCTTTCTCCTTGCAATCATGCACACCATTGTTGTTCTGTGTCTACCTAATGATGGACTCATGAACATTAACACAAGGCCCTTAGTTGCCTAGATGTTGCATTGGGTTCCTTTGTGACATTGCAGATTATTATACGCCTTGTTCTTGGTGTAATCTTTGTTGTTTGTCCACTTCTGGGGAGAGTAAGAATGGGCTAGAACTTCCTCCATTTGCACACAATCTGTCTAACTGTAGACTATTGGAATCCAAACTCTTTAGAGATGGTTTTTAACCTTTCCAGCCTGATGAGCATCAAGAACTCTTCTTCTATGGTCCTCAGAAATCTGCTTTGTTCATGCCATTATACATTTCCACAAGTGTGTTGTAAAGATCAGACTGTGATAGATCCCTGTTCTTTAAATAAAACAAGTTGCCTACTCTCATCTGATTTTCATCCCATTGATTGAAAACAACTGACTAAGCACCTAGTTTCACCTTCAAATTGACTCCCAATCCCACTGGTTCACATACTTTTGCCTATCACAGATCTGTGCTATAGGATCATTTTCATCTATAAATAAATGACTAAATCTAATATTTGTGACTCATTTGCTTGAGTTGGTTATCATTATCTACTTTTAGGACAAATTTATGATGTAATATGGAAAATTCTGAAGGGTTCACAAACTTTCAAGCACCACGTGTGTAAAACTATGGTTTGTGTTACTGCATTATTGTAATGCTACAGGTGTAGACATACTATGTCACTGAATTGATTTTACTTGTGGCTACTCCAAAGGAATCTCAGTGTTTCCCCCTCCTGTTTCTCTACCTTGCAGCCGTTGCTTTAAGGTAACCATGCCCACCAGTCAAACTCTGCCTGTGTCTGCTTGGCCTATAAGAACTCTGAGAACAAGACCCAATTATAGTTCTGCCTCCCCATCCAATCCTGGGTTGAGGTGGGGTATTTAAACTTATCTTTAGCACAGTCATTTACCTGAGATTGTTTCTGCAGTTGGGTCCTTGTATTCCTGTGTTTTCTCCAAGTACCTCTCCCCAACTTTGATGATCTACTCATTATTGACATTTGGATTGCTCTCCTGGATTACCCCTCTGTTTCTGATTTGGCTGTATCTCTGACCTCCTGGATTTAACTACGACTTGGACTCTGACATATCTCCTGGTTATATTCTATAATTCTACACTCTCCTAGTTTGATCTCAGCTTGATTATAACCCCCTTGGTCAACCATAGGGTTACTGGTTTGGTTCTCTTTCTGCAGGTGCACTTATTTTCTAGCACAAAGTTTTGATTTTGCAATCTGGTTCCTGAGCATCAAAGCCCAACCTGCCTTGCGGTGGGTTCTGGTGAAAACTTCAGGAGAGCCTTAGGCTCTGCAAACCAAAATGGTATTGGATTATAGGTAGCTGCTTACATGCCGATAGTAGACCTTTCTTGTGATATATCAGGAAATTGCTCAAGCAACAATTTCAATACAGATAAGGGAATTGCTTATACAGCAGTTGCATTACAGGCATTGTGTAAGTGTTCCCCTGGTATTCATGCTTGTGAATACAGTACAGGGATTTGGACTTTGCTGGAGGGAAAACATCAGGTCACAACCACTTGGAGCAAAGTCTGCAGCAGACAGGTTGGCTCTGCTGCAGAGTGGCCCCCAAAACCATCTGGTCTCCAGAGTGCATATACCCCCCCAACATTGAAAAAACAAACAAACCATGGGGCCAGTCCCCACTGGCCCCGTACTGTGATTGTGGGATCCGTCTTGTTCCTATGGCAGCCTGAAGCCTTCTGAAGGCTCCCAGGTTAGTCATAGTAATATAACTATTGAGGCTGGTCTATGACCAGCCTCAATAGTTATGTAGCAAATCTCCCATAGACTGCAATACAATTGTATTGCAGTCTTTGGGACTTGCAATAAAAAGATTGCAGGTTCAAGCCCCATAGGGTGGCTAATAAAATAGTTAAAAAAAAAAAAAAAGGTTTTTAAAAATATAAAAAAAAAAAAAAAAAAAAAAACATAAAAACAATCAAATTTATACATCCCCACGTCCGAAAACACCAGTTGTACAAACATATAAAAATAATTTTCCCATATGGCGACATCAGACACTCCACAATATGGTATAATTAAAAATGATGCCTTATGCATCCCCGTTCTCAGAAATATAAAAAGTTACGGGTGTCAGACTATGCCATCTTCATGAATTTTTTTTTTTTTTAATCCAAAGGGGTTAAACTGTAAAAAAAAACTATATAAATTTGGTATCCCCAGAATCGCACCAACCCATAGAATACAGGTGACATGTCATTTGGCTGCACAGTGGACTATAAAAATAAAGCCCATAAAAAAGTTGTACAAACGAACTTTTTCTCCAATTTCCCCCAATTTGAATTTTTTCCAGCTTCCCAGTACGTCGTATGGAATATTAAATAGAACCATTATGAAGTAAAATTTTTCCTGCAAACATTAAGCCCTCATATGGCTCTGTAAACGGAAAAATAACAAAGTTATGGGGTTTGGAAGGCGGGGAGTCAAAAAATGAAAATTGAAAATCAAAAAATGACTGCGGCAGGAAGGCGTTAAAGAGAGCCTATCACCAGATTTGAAAAGCCCAATGATATATATCACCTGATAGGCACTGTCATACTGAGCATTTTAGTGTTTGTTTATCCAAATCTGTTCAGTCGTTCCAAAGATATAAACCCTTTTAGTGTTCATGTAGATTAGGCTTTCCAAGCCAGTGGGCGGTAACACTATGGTTTCTGTGGGGGGGAAGGGTCTTTGTGTGCTATATGTTATGCAGTGTTACCGCCCACTTGGCTAATATACCATAATTTGCATCAACACTAAAATGGCTAATATCTTTGTAATGGATTTGAATAAAATGCTTAGGGTGATAGCACCTGTCAGATAATGTATATCACTGGCTTTTCAGACCTGGTGACAGGTATTCTTTAATCTGTATCCCAGTATCTTGCAGGGTAGTCTCCTGGGTGCATTTACATTTTTCACACCTGTGGCTCAATTTGTATAAAAATTGCAATTTTCATCGAATACATAAACACGTGAAGTGCTTTGGGGATGTGGCAAAGCTTACATGGCCTTTGCTTTGAGAATTGGCTTGTCCCAATCAGTGTGACCAATGGAAAGTTGTTACTGATGTGTTACAGTGTAGACTGCAGGTATGTCAAAGTGATTGTCTGTAAATCATCTGTAAATAGGGCGGAGCTGGGCAGGGTTCCTCAAGGAAAACTGCATTAGAATGGAAACCCATCCAGGTTTTGCGCAACCCCCCAATGAAAGTCACGATTTTCATGCACGTGAGGCCACAGCTGTGAAATGTAGAGGCATCAAAAGACTGTGGCTGATTGTATAACCATTTCCCTGCTGACAAACTCCCTTTAATGAACCAGCAGAAATAAAAAAGCTACAATACTTCTGTTCAATTGGAATCATGTCTTTTTATAAACCAAGACTCTTGTGGATTTGTGGGCTTATATACACAGTATTTCAAAATTTCAGTTTTAGTTGCCTAGGTCACAGAAAAAATATATGAATATCATAGGCTTTACAGTGGGCTCATCAATGCAAGTATGTACAGAAAACATTATATTATATACAGTATAGTAATTTTAGGAGCTTAGGTAACCTAGTGATAATATACAAAATTTAAATGTAGCTTGAAAAAGTGGGCTTCAACACCAGCGCACGCATCAGTGCCACATGAATACCAGTTTGTGGGTACAGCAGCTGCTGCTGTAATACTGCTTTAACCCCCCCCCCCAATTATATATTTCTTAAATTGCTTACATTTACTATAATTATAACTTTTTCTTGTTCTGTTAAAAGGGTTGTCCCAACATAGCAACTAATTTCCTGTTCACAGAATAAGTGGAGTTCAAGTCTCCCAACTGAAGGGAGAAATGGCCATGCATGCACGCTGCCACACTATTCCCAGACTGATGAAGGTAGCCAAGTACTATACTCGGATATCTTTGTCAATTTCATAAAAAATTAATAACATGGAAGTATGATTAGGCAACCATTGCCCAAAACAAATGAAAGACACAAAGGACTCCTGTTCTCATGACCAAACTTTTATTTTTAAAATCAAAACAAGTTAAATATTAATAATTTATTTCTGCACAACCTTCATAACCCATCAAAGGGCCAGTAATGAATTAACATGAATTTACGATTGAATTAGTCAGTAGTAGTATTTTATTTTCAAATTTATATTAAAGGTAGTCTACCACTTACAAAATTGCTCCTTAAGCTAAGGCCCCCACGTAGCAAGCCGCAGCCAAAAAGTGGCGGAAACGCATTGCGGTTTTTCCAGCAGCACTCTTCACAGAAAGTCCACAGAGTTTTCCTCTGCCGACTCTCTGCTTCAATTATACCTAAACGGAAAACACCAGCGTTTCCGTAGGTATAATTGACATGCTGCGGATAGTTTTCTGCAATGTGTGGATGGGATTAGCTAGAATCCCATCCACTTTTCAGGTACTGTAAAAAAATGCCCCGGTCTAAATCACTAATCAGCATATAAGCCATTTGGAAGTGATTTACTGTAAGTAGAGATTTCAGCATAGCTCCCTGGCCCTGTCACTCAAAGAAGGGAGGTGGGAAGGAGGGCACATTACAGCAGTGTGGGACATAGTAACTTGGATAATTGGAGCTGCCCTCAGTGCTCCAGACTGCTCATTTGCATATTGTGAAATAAATGAATAGCTTGTCGAAGGAGACACAGGTGTTCCATTCATATGAGCCTGACCTATCAAACTGTGTTGCTGGTTTAATATGCTTCATCCTGGTGACAAACTCTCTTCAAGTTAAAAAGTTGGTCAGAAACAGATTAGTTTGTTAAGGCGGTGTTCACACACTTGCTGTACTTTGTTTTGTTTTTTGTTTTGTACAACTGACAGGAAAATATTATCCTTTCATTTTTACACAAAACTGTAGCACTGCATCAGCAGTAAACACAGTCTAACAAATTATATTAATTAACATTATACAGTATATGCATTAAACCTAAGCCAATGGAAGTAGAGGCACTTTGGGAAGTAGGTTAACTGTGTAAACTATTAAAAGTGCAGAGTATAAAAAGCTTTTAGTCCTAGAGTCACATGATGCTTAGCTTTTCATGACTGCCATCAGACACATTGTACTGTGCATTTTGTATTGGTGGATCTGCTGGAGAGTACATGGTTCTTTCCTATTCTGTGACTCAGGCAATAGTAAGGCATAACACATGCAATCAGAAAATCAATCTCCAATACTGGGATGTAATTTGGATTTTTGAGATCATACTGGTGACAACTATTCAAGAAGTACTGATGAATTTTGTGTATATACAAGTTACTGAATAGTGATGGAGGAGATATGGCTCTCTTTGGCTCTGTTGCTCCAGATCACACTGGGAATTCTAAGCAAAAGGATGAAACTGATCCCAAACAAGGAATAAATGGGTCGCCCAAACAACACAACACCTGGACTGAGGTTGGTGAGTAACACATATTGGTCATTATGGTCACTATATAATTTCTTGTTATTGTGTATACAATGTGTATACATATATGTACAGTGCTGGCCAAAAGTATTGGCACCCCTGCAATTTTGTCAAATAATACTCAATTTATTCCAGAAAATGATTGCAATCACAAATGCTTTGGTAATAATATCTTCATTTAATTTGTCTTCAATGGAAAACCACAAAAAGAATTGTCAAAAAGCCAAATTGGATATAATTCCACACCAAACATAAAAAAGGGGTGGACAGAAGTATTGGCACCCTTTGAAAAATCATGTGATGCTTCTCTAATTTGTGTAATTAACAGCACCTGTTACTTACCTGTGGCACATAACAGGTGGTAGCAATAACTAAATCACACTTGCAGCCAGTTGAAATGGATTAAAGTTGACTCAACCTCTGTCCTGTGTCCTTGTGTGTACCACATTGAGCATGGAGAAAAGAAAGAAGACCAAAGAACTGTCTGAGGACTTGAGAAGCAAAATTGTGAGGAAGCATGAGCAATCTCAAGGCTACAAGTTCATCTCCAAAGACCTGAATGTTCCTGTGTCTACCATGCGCAGTGTCATCAAGAAGTTTAAAGCTCATGGCACTGTGGCTAACCTCCCTAGATGTGGACGGAAAAAGAAAAATTGACGAGAGAGTTCAACGAAAGATTGTGCGGATGGTGGCTAAAGAACCTCGACTAACATCCAAACAAGTTCTAGCTGCCCTGCAGTCCGAGGGTACAACAGTGTCAACCCGTACTATCCGTCGGCGTCTGAATGAAAAGGGACTCTATGGTAGGATACCCAGGAAGACCCCACTTCTGACCCAGAGACATAAAAAAGCCAGGCTGGAGTTTGCCAAAACTTACCTGAGAAAGCCAAAAACTTTTTGGAAGAATGTTCTCTGGTCAGATGAGACAAAAGTAGAGCTTTTTGGGAAAAGGCATCAACATAGAGTTTAAAGGAAAAAAAAAAGAGGCCTTCAAAGAAAAGAACACGGTCCCTACAGTCAAACATGGCGGAGGTTCCCTGATGTTTTGGGGTTGCTTTGCTGCCTCTGGCACTGGACTGCTTGACCATGTGCATGGCATTATGAAGTCTGAAGACTACCAACAAATTTTGCAGCATAATGTAGGGCCCAGTGTGTGAAAGCTGGGTCTCCCTCAGAGGTCATGGGTCTTCCAGCAGGACAATGACCCAAAACACACTTCAAAAAGCACTAGAAAATGGTTTGAGAGAAAGCACTGGAGACTTCTAAAGTGGCCAGCAATGAGTCCAGACCTGAATCCCATAGGACACCTGTGGAGAGATCTCAAAATGGCAGTTTGGAGAAGGCACCCTTCAAATCTCAGGGACCTGGAGAAATTTGCCAAAGAAGAATGGTCTAAAATTCCAGCAGAGCATTGTAAGAAACTCATTGATGGTTACCGGAAGCGGTTGTTCGCAGTTATTTTGTCTAAAGGTTGTGCTACCAAGTATTAGGCTGAGGGTGGCAATACTTTTGTCCGGCCCATTTTTGGAGTTTTGTGTAAAATGATCAATGATTTGACTTTTTTTTTCATTCTCTTTTGTGTTTTTTCATTGCAAGCAAAATAAATGAAGATATTATTATGATTGCAATCATTTTCTGGAAGAAATTGAGTATTATCTGACAGAATTGCAGGGGTGCCAATACTTTTGGCCAGCCCTGTATATATATTTACTTTTCCCGATTTCTCTATATTTGCATTTGTCTAGAAGTAATACTTGGTGTAAACACTTTTTGTAATAATAAAAAGTACACTATTATAGAGGAGGTTTAAGTCTTTTGTCCAACAGGAGGGAATGTGAGAAAAAAATAAAAAGAACCAACATTTGCCTGCTATATCCTTCACTGCTCTGGATGCTTCCCACTGTCCTTTGCTTACTTGACTGCAGAGATGATTAACCCTTCTACTCAGGTAAGCACTGTAGCCACTCTCTGAGCTCAGTGGTCTCATATCAAACACCAATGATGCAAAAGATTGGCTGCAGGGGATACATGTCTAGACATAAATGTCACCCCTACAGTCAAGTAGCCATGGAGCAATGGTGCCGGAGTGGCAAGGAATGTAATAAGCTAAGTATCAGTCCTTTTGTTATTTTATCAATTCTTCTGTTAATTTTATTATTTCGACAAACCCCTTTAATTTACTAGTTGCTTGTGTTCTGTAATTTAGTAAACAAGATGTTTATGGGTTCTATACATGATCTAATAATTTTGTGTTCCTATCTATAGTGCAAACGCAAGGTGGTATTTTATTACTCTGCTTAATGTAATGTGATGATGTCATTTGAATATGGAGCATCTATCTATCTATCTATCTATCTACACTTTTAAAAAAAAAATCATTTCCAGTTTGTGTCTTTGCCTATAGTCAGAGTCTGGGGAAAAGATCAGTCATTGTCAAAGATTTACGTGTAACTGTTGTACTCTTACCTTGTAATTGTGTTGAGGTTTCTGCTGACAGAGTTTGCTGGGCATCATAGAGCTGACCACATGTACTATGCTTTGTTTTGCTTTTTTGTCCAGAGAGAGTAAATTGATTGGGGCCTAGAGATAAAAGAGAAATGTGCAGTTACAAGAGTTTTCTACAGCAAGGGTCATGAGAGAGCAATAACAGTGAACTGGGTTCCGGTGACAGCAAATTGGCAATGAGAGATATGAATTACTTCAGATTTCTACCGAGATAACATTTTACAAGAGATGTCTTTAAATTATATCAAGAACTTCTATGAAGGATGTGTGAGTATTAAGTGACAGCATAGCATTCCGACCGAGGTAATACTGGCTAAGTACAAGAGAGACTTCATTTTGTGTAATACTTTAGTAGTTATCGCTCTCAACAATATAGCCTAACTGCACCTCAATATGGTCTCCTAAAATGTTCTGAAAAAAAAAAAAGTGAAATTGTTACATTAGTTTAACTGAATGATGGGACATAGGTAAGGACTCAAGAATACTAGTGTTTGGTCCATGTATTCTGGTGAGTGCATTCAGAGTTGTCCTTTAAGCTTTGTACTAATGTTGTAACTAACAAGATAGTTGTTTTCTAGAAGGTCATGGTTGGTCTGATGTTTCAATATAATGTGAAACAGCTTGTAGTTATTTATTTGCTGGGGTGTATCTAGAGATTTCTATCAACTGTGTGCTGGACAACAATGGATAAATCTGGTGCTCTGTTTTCGTACATTGCTGACTCCTCTTTGATATAATACAATAAGCGACCTAGGCCTGCAGCGCCACACTGATTTACAGGAGCATACTGTGGACTTTTTTCTAGCACAATTGCTATGTTCAATCTAGTCTGACCATCTTGCTTGTGTCATTAACAAAGAAAAAAGCTGAAATAATATGTGATCATTGAAGAATGTATGTAAGTTGTATTTATTTTAAGAATTTGTTTTATAATTAATTGAAATGTTAGTGGAAATATAAAGAACATTATGTATTTTAATATTATTACAAGATATGTTTTGATATATTTTGTCATTAATTGAAATGTAATTGGAAATATAAAGAACATTATCCATTTTTATATTATTACAAGATATGTTTTTGAAATGAATATTATTATTTTTTTAAGCTCAGACCTCCAACGGTGATTGGTCAATTCCACACTCTTTTCTTTGGATCTGTGCGAATGTTTTTCCTTGGTGTCCTGGGTTTTGCTGTATATGGAAATGAGGCATTACATTTCAGCTGTGAACCTGACAAGAGAGAAGTAAACCTCTTCTGCTACAACCAGTTTCGACCGATAACGCCACAGGTGAGACATCATGACAATTGGATTTCCAAATTACACAAATTTTGATGAACGCATTAAGGTCTTTATTAAATATCCAGAACTCATCCGAGAACATGGACATTCTGCTATACTGTATGTACCACTAATCTTCAGCCCTTTGTAGTGCTTGATGTACCCTCCTGTACTTCTAATCTTGTCATACCATGTCATGCTACATCATCTTGGATGAGTTAGGGGTGTTCAATAAAGACCTAATATATCTACAGTGCCTTGCGAAAGTATTCTGCCCCCTTGAACTTTTCAACCTTTTGCCACATTTCAGGCCAGGCTTCAAACATAAGGATATAAAATTTTAAGTTTTTTGGTGAAAAATCAACAAGTGGGACACAGTCGTGAAGTGGAATGAAATTTATTGGTTATTTTAAACTTTTGTAAAAAATAAAAAACTGAAAAGTGGGGCGTGCAATATTATTCGGCCCCTTTACTTTCAGTGCAGCAAACTCACTCCAGAAGTTCAGTGAGGATCTCTGAATGATCCAATGTTGTCCTAAATGACTGATGATGATAAATATAATCCATTGTGTGTAATCAAGTCTCCATATAAATGCACCTGCTCTGTGATAGTCTCAGGGTTCAGTTTTTTTTTTTTTTAAACTCGGTTTATTGAACAATCATACAACAAATTACACATCAATAGTACAAGCTTAAAAAGGAATAACAAAGGACATATTCTAAAAGTTGTACAAAGACATATCAGAAACTAGACAAAAAGAACCAAAACAGTGCTGCATAGTCCATGGTAGATGTAAATATCAGATACAAATCGTCCAGGAGAGAATCCAGGCAAGGGAGCCGAAAGAAACACAGAGTCCAAATCAACCTGTAGGGAGCAAAGGCATATACAAAAACCCCACACATATACAAACAAGATATCCTAATAAATACTTCCTATGGCGGAACTCCAGGGAGACTTAGTAGATAATAAGGAAAATACTATACAACTCAAACTGGACACTCCTTTCTGCGTCTAAGCAGTGAGTGTGTGCAGGGCATTACGAAATGATGGGGCTGTGTATAGAGTCAGAGGTGAGTCACACCAAGAGCCCCAAACCTTCCGAAATTTTTTTAGGGCAACCTCTGCCTTTATATACTATTTTATTATATGGGATAATGGAATTTACCAATTTCCTCCACATGGATAGGGAGGAGGGGCGAGGATCCATCCAGCGCAAGGCAATAGCCTTCCTGGCTAGGAAAAGGGATTCTCGCAGAAAGATGCGAGTATGATGGGGCCATATTTCCTCATCCAGGATACCAAACAGACAAATTTCAGGCGAAGATGGAATTGGGGTCCCCAGTATGTCTGATAATAAGTTCACGACCTCAGTCCAAAATGCTTTAATTATAGGACACTCCCATATCATATGCCAAAAATCACAATATCTAGCAGTGCACCGTAAACATCCAGGATGTTGTAGCCGTCCCATTTTATGCAGACGTGCAGGGGTCAAGTAACTTTCATTCAAAATGTTTACTTGTATAAGCTTATTATTAGCGGCTGGGGAAACAAACTGTGCCGACTCCAAAAGGTCAGAAAATGTCTCGTCTGTGAGAGCAGGGATAAGAGTGCGCCATTTCGTTAGAGCCGGAGCTTCCAGACGAGACATCCTGACCTGTATAAGATGGGCATACAATGCTGAGATAAGGCCCTGGGGACCTTGAGACCTGAGCACCCCTATAAGGGGATATGTGGAAATGCTGACAGCCGGTGGAGGAAACTGTGTGGACATGGCGTGTCTAATTTGGAGAAACCTGAAAAATTGGGTTCGAGGGATACCAAATTGGGTACTCAAAGAGTCGAAAGAGCGGAATGCTCCCTGATCATAAATATCAGCCAGGGACGTAACTCCAAACTATTTCCAACTCCGTGCATCCGGAAGGGCATATAATTCGGTCAAACCTGGGTTATCCCATATCGGAGTTTCAGTAGGGACTCCAGTATAAGCCGCCACCCGCTTAGCTCGCTGCCAGACCTGTATTGCCAATGTATGGATTGGGAGCAAGCTACCTCTATACAGGTGTGGGTGTTCCAAAACCGGTCATAAGTTGGGTATATGTAGATGATATGCTAAATGTGCCTCAGGGCCAGGCAGAGGATCCGCCAACAACCAGGACCTAAGATATCGAAGTTGACCAGCAAGATAATATAAAAATATATCAGGAAGAGCCATCCCGCCCATAGCTTTAGGCCGCTGCAATGTGGAGAAACGTAATTTAGACCTCGAACTGCCCCATATAAAGGGAATAAGTATGGAATCCAATTGCTTAAAGAACTTCTGTGGTACTGACACAGCCACATGTTCTAAAATATACAAACATTTGGGGAGGACCACCATTTTAATAAGATTAATCCGCCCTGCAACGGACAGGGGTAAAGCCCCCCACACCCTAAATTTAGCCCGAAAATGACCAAGCAGTGGATATATATTTAAACTCAGGAATTGTCTATGATCATTGAAAATATGGATCCCTAAGTATTTACAGGCATCTACAACCTTCAGGCCACAAATATATTCTCCCATATTTCCCAGTGATTGTCTAAAAAGGGGCATATATGATGATTTGGCCCAATTTATCCGTAGACCAGAGTATATACCAAATTTATCGATTATTGCCATAGCTCTAGGGAGTGTATGAGCAGGGTCAGACATAAATAATAGGAGGTCGTCTGCATAAAGGGCTGTCCGTTCCTCCTTAGTGCCAATAATCACTCCCTTGTAAACCGGGTCTGTCCTAAGGATAATAGCAAGAGGCTCTATCGCCAATGCAAAGAGTAATGGAGACAACGGACATCCCTGGCGAGTTCCCCTAGAGAGAGTGAAATACGGGTATAACGCACCATTAATGGAGAGTGCGGCTCTAGGGGACTGATAAAGGAGCATAATCCAAGCAATAAACAATTCCCCAAAACCGAAACACCTCAGAACCTGAAGCAAAAATGGCCATTCCACCGAATCAAATGCCTTAGTGGCATCAAGGGAAGCCACCGCCCAATCCTGTTTAAGAGCAGCCCCTATCTGAGAAACCACCTGGACCCGTCTAAGGTTATCAGAAGTAGATTTGCCGGGCATGAAGCCCGTTTGGTCTGAGTGAATTAAATCCAAAACCACAGTATTCAACCTCTTAGCGAGAATTTTAGTAAGTAATTTATAATCGATGTTAAGGAGAGAAATAGGTCTATATGACCCACAGTCCAACGGATCCCTATCTGGTTTAAGAAGGAGAACAATATTAGCATCATAGAAGGAATCCGGCAGAGTGCGGGCCACAAACGCATCTTGATAACATTTCAATAAGACAGGGAGCAGTTTATCCTGATATTGTACATATACCTCAACCGGAATACCATCCGGGCCCGGTGATTTCCCTTTGGCCATGTCCACCAATGCATCAGATAATTCCTCCAGTCTAAGGGGAGAGTCCAGAAACTCCCGTTGTTCATTTGTCAGGGTTGGAAAGGAAACATCTGCCAAATACTGGACAATATCCTGAGTAGGTGCATGTAACTGAGATTGGTAGAGGGTCGAGAAATATTGATGAAAACGGTCACGGATGGCCGCACTATCAGATAGGGCATCCCCGTCCATCGAATTAATTCTCAAAATTGCTGGAGAGGCTGTGTTATAATGGATAAGATGGGCTAAAAGGCTACTAGACTAGGCTAATTGAGACCTGCGGGCCTTTTCATGTAGTTATTGCCTACACAGTTGAAGCCACTCAGTTCTGGAGTCATCAGTAGGATTAGCTATATACGCGGCCTCCAACAATGCACATTTTTCAGCTAAGTCTCTCTCAAGGGAAGACGATTCTCTTTTAATGTATGAAATAGAGGATTTGAGACATCCCCTCAAATATGCTTTCATAGTTTCCCATAAGATAGTAGGTGTGGTGGTAGGGGAATTAATATCTAAGAAGGCTTGCAACTGATCCGGAATACGGTCATGCACTGCTATCAGCTTGAGCCAAAAGGGGTGAATACGCCAGTTATGAGAAGGTCTAGAGAGGTCAGTATCCCCAAATTCCAGCAGCAACGGAGAATGGTCAGACGTTGCCCTGGGCAAATATGAGATGTTAAGCAAAAAGGAACATGCCTTAATATTGCCTAGTGCATGATCAATACGGGACAGAGAGTGATGAGTGGCAGAATGACAGGAGAACACCAGGGCCTGTGGATATTTAAGACGCCAGAGATCATGCCAACCCACTTCCTGTACAAGCTGGGCCAGGGGAGTAGGGTGAGCACCAGAAGGGGCAGGGGCACCTACATTTAATCTATCTAGGGAAGCATCCATTAATTTATTAAGATCTCCCATGCAAACCACTGTAGCGGCAGGAAATTTAGCCGCAAAGTGGGCTGCTTCATGTAAAACTGAAAAATCACATGCAGGTGGCAAATAAAGTCCTAGGATGACATAAAGTTTAGACTCTATCCAGGCCTGCACAAACACATAACGCCCATCAGGGTCCCTAACAGTGAGGCCCGGCTCCCAGCGGAGCCTGCGGTGTACCAGGAGGGACACCCCTCTAGAGAAAGAAGTATGAGTGGAGTGCAGGGCCCACTGGACCCAGGGTTTTTGTAAGTATCTGGTCGTATCAGGTGCTAGATGTGTCTCCTGCAAGCACACCAAATCAGGGTTGTATTGTCTAAGGTGGGAAAAAAATAGTAGAGCGTTTCTTCACACCGCCCATACCCCGTATATTCCAAGAGCATACTTTAAGGGTCGCCATAACACCATACAATCACATTATACATTAAGAATGAGGGGTTCCCCCCGACCCCCACCATTAACCTCCCCACCGGACCGTTAAACCGAAAAAAGGACTTGCAGCAATAATTCAACCAAAACTGGAAAACCATAAGGGGCATTCCAACTATTAGTGAGGAGTCTAAGATTGCTCCTACACAATACGTGGCACTTGGTAAATTGGGGAAGTAGTGCACCCAAGATGGTATGGTAATAGGGCACTATCTTCAAACTAAAAAGCACAAGCAATAAACTATCACTATAATGTGAATCTCCAAAGGGACCCTAAACAGAAAAATTCTTGGCCGGTGCCCATGGGGCAGCCAAACACTCATCATATGAAAAGTCCATAGGCAACCGCAAGCAATAATAACAGTCATCATATACCCTGTTACCGTCTGGGAGGTCGAGGCAGTAGGTTCAGCCAGTCTTCCGCCTCCTGCGGGGATGTGAAGAAAATAACCCTCTCCTCATGGATCACACGGAGCCGTGCAGGATAAGCCATGGAGTAATGAATGGAACTTTCCCGCAGTCGACGCTTGACATTGACGAAAGTGGCACGGGTCTTCTGTAGTGCCGCAGAAAAGTCAGGAAAAATGGAGATTGATGAACTGTTGAATTTAATCTCTCCAAGTTGACGTGCTGCCCGCAGCGCTGCATCTCGATCCCCACTGCTGAGAAGACGGGCCAACAGCGGCCTCGGAGGGGCACCCTGAGGGGGCGGTCTGGCAGGAACTCGATGGGCCCTTTCCAGGGCAAAGGCAGGAGAAAACTTGGCCTCCGGTAGGGTTTCTTTCAACCACCTCTCCATAAACTCACACGGATTAGCCCCTTCTGACCGTTCCGGCAAGCCAAGAATGCGCAGGTTGTTGCGACGAAGTCTGTTCTCAAGATCATCCGCTCTCTGCGTCCACAACTCAGCCGATCTCTCCAGTGCAGTAAGCCTCGCCGGTACTGGGGCTGAATTATCCTCTAAGAGAGAGATGCGATCCTCCACCTCCTTCACTCGACCCCGTAAGGTCTGAAAATCTTGATGCAAAAGGCCCACATCAATCTTGACTTCCTCAATTTTACCTGTGAGGGACGAGGTGCTGGACTGGATTGCCTCAAGCAACTGAGTTGTGACCTGTCGCAACGTGGGCTCCGCGTCCTCAGCAGGAGATGCCGCCGACGGTGGATCCAGTGTCGGCGGGCTGCGCTGCGGCTGCTCCCTGGCAAATCCCCAGAGACGCTCAGAAGCCGATCCTTTAGACTGGCGACTCATAGCAAGACAACAACAGTGACCACCAAGCAGCCAGTAGGTAGTATCAGAGGATTAGGATGCAGTATTCAATAGCCAGATAAATCAGCCAATAGGTGTTATCAGAGGGTCAGGCTATAGCGGCATCCACCATGCAGCCAACAGGTGTTATCAGAGGGACGGCCCCCAGCAGTGTCCACAATGCGGCCAATAGATAGTAACAGAGGATCAGGATACAGTATTGACTTGCCAGACAAAACAGCGAATAGGTGCCATCCGAGAGTCAGTCTGCAACAGCATCCACCACACGGCCAGTAGGTGTTATCAGAGGAGCAGCTCCCAGCAGCGTCTACGATGTAGCCAATAGACAGCCACAGAGGGTCAGGATACAGTACTCACTCGCCAGACAAAGCAGCCAATAGGTGTTATCAGAGGGTCAGGCTATAGCGGCATCCACCCTGCAGCCAACAGGTGTTATCAGAGGGACAGCCCCCAGCAGTGTCCACGATGCGGCCAATAGATAGTAACAGAGGATCAGGATACAGTACTCACTCGCCAGACAAAGCAGCCAATAGGTGTTATCAGAGGGTCAGTCCATAGTGGCATCTACCATGCTGGCCAGTAGGTGTTATCAGAGGGACTATATCTAGCAATGTCCACAATACAACCTGTAGATAGTAGCAGAGGACCAAGATATGGCACATCAGCTGCCAGGAGGTGTTATCAGAGGGCCAGTTTGTTTCTGTGGGTAGGTACCCCAAAGTAGAGGCCCAGGGCACCCAGGCCGGCAGCCCCAGTCCCCTGTCACCCAGCGCTCCACCGCAGAGCCCAGGCAAGCTACACAGCCGGTCACCGCAGGCCCACCACGCGGGCAAGATGGCCGCCGCAGCTCACCGCCCGCACGGATCTCCACCGCCCGGCACAGCCGCCGCGATGTTCAGGACAGCCACCGGACCGAAGACCCGCGCAGGAGAAGCGCAGGAGAAGATGGGGTGTTCAGCGGTCACCAGAGCCCAGACACAAGCAGGATATCGGCAGGATTATAGGAGTCCTCGTCAGAGCTCAGCTCACATGCTGCCGCTCCGTACTCGCGTTAGCCACGCCCCCCCCAGGGTTCTGTTTAAAGTGCTGAGAGCATCATGAAGACCAAGGAACACACCAGGCAGGTCCATGATACTGTTGTGGAGAAATTTAAAGCCGGATTTGGATACAAAAAGATTTCCCAAACTTTAAACATCCCAAGGAGCACTGTGCAAGCGATCATATTGAAATGGAAGGAGTATCAGACCACTGCAAATCTACCAAGACCCGGTCGTCCCTCTAAACTTTAATCTCAAACAAGAAGACTGATTAGAGATGCAGCCAAGAGGCCCATGATCACTCTGGATGAACTGCACAGATCTACAGCTGAGGTGGGAGAGTCTGTCCATAGGACAACAATCAGTCGTACACTGCACAAATCTGGCCTTTATGGAAGAGTGGCAAGAAGAAAGCCATTTCTCAAAGATATCCATAAAAAGTCTCGTTTAAAGTTTGCCACAAGCCACCTGGGAGACACACCAAACATGTGGAAGAAGGTGCTCTGGTCAGATGAAACCAAAATCCAACTTTTTGGCCACAATGCAAAACGATATGTTTGGCGTAAAAGCAACACAGCTCATCACCCTGAACACACCATCCCCACTGTCAAGTCAAAGTCCAGACCTGAATCCAATCGAGAATCTGTGGAAAGAGCAGAAAACTGCTGTTCACAAATGCTCTCCATCCAACCTCACTGAGCTCGAGCTGTTTTCCAAGGAAGAATGGGCAAGAATTTCAGTCTCTCGATGTGCAAAACTGATAGAGACATACCCCAAGCGACTTGCAGCTGTAATCGCAGCAAAAGGTGGCGCTACAAAGTATTAACTTAAGGGTGTCGAATAATTTGGCACGCCCCACTTTTCAGTTTTTTATTTTTTACAAAAGTTTAAAATATCCAATAAATTTCGTTCCACTTCACGATTGTGTCCCACTTGTTGTTGATTCTTCACCAAAAAATTAAAATTTTATATCCTTATGCTTGAAGCCTGAAATGTGGCAAAAGGTTGAAAAGTTCAAGGGGGCCGAATACTTTCGCAAGGCACTGTACATTAATCAAGACTGGATCGTGCTGTGATTTACATATCTGACAACTGAGAACAAAGACCCTATACCTGCACCTTAAGCCGCCCTATTTTGACAGTGTGCTATATCCATTTGGTTTACTGTACATAGTAGAAATTAGTTGTATTGATGAGAGCAAATTGATGTTATTTGTAACTCAAATGAAGATTCCCCCATTTATATACAGTGGGGTAAAAAAGTATTTAGTCAGCCACCAATTGTGCAAGTTCTCCCACTTAAAAAGATGAGAGAGGCCTGTAATTGTCATCATAGGTAGACCTCAACTATGAGAGACAAAACGAGAAAACAAATCTAGAAAAACACATTGTCTGATTTTTTAAGAATTTATTTGCAATTTATGGTGGAAAATAAGTATTTGGTCAATAACAAAAGTTCATCTCAAAACTTTGTTATATATCCTTTGTTTGCAATGACAGAGGTCAAACGTTTTCTGTAAGTCTTCACTAGGTTGGCACAAACTGTTGCTGGTATGTTGGCCCATTCCTCCATGCAGATCTCCTCTAGAGCAGTGATGTTTTGGGGCTGTCGCTGGGTAACACGGACTTTCAACTCCTTCCAAAGGTTTTCTATGGGGTTGAGATCTGGAGACTGGCTAGGCCACTCCAGGACCTTGAAATGCTTCTTACGAAGCCACTCCTTCATTGCCCTGGCGATATGCTTAGTCTCATTGTCATGCTAAAAGACCCAACCTCGTTTCATCTTCAATGCCCTTGCTGATGGAAGGAGGTTTGCACTCAGAATCTCACGATACATGGCCCCATTCATTCTTTCATGTACACGGATCAGTCGTCTTGGTCCCTTTGCAGAGAAACAGCCCCAAAGCATGATGTTGCCACCCCCATGCTTCACAGTAGGTATGGTGTTCTTTGGATGCAACTCAGCATTCACTCTCCTCCAAACATGACGAGTTGTGTTTCTACTAAACAGTTCTACTTTGGTTTCATCTGACCATATGACATTCTCCCAATACTCTTCTTCTTGCTCTCTAGCAAACTTCAGACGGGCCCGGATATTTACTAGCTTAAGCAGGGGGACACGTCTGGCACTGCAGGATCTGAGTGCCTGGCGGAGTAGTGTGTTACTGACGGTAGCCTTTGTTACGTTAGTCCCAGCTTTCTGCAGGTCATTCACTAGGTCCCCCCGTGTGGTTCTGGGATTTTTGCTCACAATTCTTGTGTTCATTTTGACCCCACAGGGTGAAATCTTGCGTGGAGCCCCTGATCAAGGGAGATTATCAGTGGTCTTGTATGTCTTCCATTTTATAATTATTGCTCCCACAGTTGATTTCTTCACACCAAGCTGCTTGCCTATTGCAGATTCAGTCTCCCCTGCCTGGTGCAGGTCTACAATTTTGTTTCTGGTGTCCTTTCACGGCTCTTTGGTCTTCACCGTAGTGGAGTTTGGAGTGTGACTGTTTGAGGTTATGGACAGGTGTCTTTTATGCTGATAACAATTTCAAACAGATGCCATTACTACAGGTAATGAGTGGAGGACAGAGGAGCCTCTTAAAGAAGAAGTTACAGGTCTGTGAGAGCCAGAAATTTTGCTTGTTTGTAGGTGACCAAATACTTATTTTCCACCATAATTTGCAAATAAATTCTTAAAAAATTAGACAATGTGATTTTCTAGATATGTTTTCTCATTTTGTCTCTCATAGTTGAGGTCTACCTATGATGTCAATTACAGGCCTCTCTCATCTTTCTAAGTGGGAGAACTTGCACAATTGTTGGCTGACTAAATATTTTTATTCTCCACTGTATTTTGGGCTATAATACTGTTTGTGGTATGTTTATGTATACATAGTGATATTCATAGGTTGTTTACAACCATTTTATAAGTATTTATTTGTACCAGCAGTATATATCCCCTATTTATTGTTACTGTGGCCCCTATTTTCCTCCCTGTCTTTATTATGGTGTTCCTCCATTATTTATTTCCCCATATATGTCTGTTTTATTATTTATGTTAATAAAATGATATTATTTAATTTTTTTGTTTGCCTTGGCTGTAGAGCCCCTTGCAGTCCTCCTTAAAACTGACCCTGTATATAATGGTATAGTCATAGGTTCCCGTGAGGAGAGGACTGCACTCTATGCTGATGATTTACTTTTGTTTATGAGTGATCCCTACCAGTCCCTGCCCAGAGCCATGTCCTTAATTAACAATTTTGGAGACTACTCTGGCTTGCGAACCAACTGGGCCAAGTCCTCCTACATGCGCATTGGTCGGGGGTCAGGAACTCACGAGGGTGAAACCATTTGTGGGTTAAAGGTTGTCTCGACTTGCAAGTATTTGGGTGTTTTCATCTCTAGGGATCATAGGTGCTTTCTGGAGGAGAATATTTTTCCTTTGCTCTCCCACTTCAGGGCCAAGTTTAATTTATGGTCTGCTCTGCCTTTATCGGTAGTGGGTAGAATTAATTTAGTGAAAATGGTAGCATTGCCTAAATGTCTATATGCTTTGAGTCATTCTGCTGTGTCTGTACCCCTTTGATTTTTTAAAACAGATGGATTCTCTTATTATCTCCTTTGTATGGGGCAATTCTAGGTCTAAGCTCAGACTGTCATCGTTACAACGACCAAAACAGTTTGGGGGGGGGGGGGCGTCACTCCCTGATTTGTTCCTGACGGGTCAGCTCCAGTTTATACAGCCGTGGCTCACTCCTGATCCCCTGCCGGGGTCTGAGGCTCACCACCTGGGTTCGGCGCAATCTGTGGCCAATACTGGAACACCCAACTATGTACCGGGGGTAGGATGCTGCCCATCCATGCACTGGCGGGACAGGTCTGGCGTCAGGCTAAAAGGGTACCGGCGTACTCTGATATACCTGCTGAGACCCCAATGTGATACAACCCAGGTCTGGCGGAGTTATTTGCCTTGCCTAGAGCCCAGATCTGGTCTCAATATGGTGTGTCCTCTCTTGGCGACCTGTACACTCAGGGCATTTTTAGGACGTTTGACTCACTAGGCACTTCACACGATATCCCTCGAACACAATTCTTTAGATACCTCCAGATCCGGCATGCACTGTCTTCCTTATTCTCTGGGCTGCTAGGCGAGATTTCTAACTACCCGCTTATTGGGGTGCTTCGCTCTCAGGGACCTAGGGGGTTCACCTCTACCTTATATGCCCACTTGAATCAGGTTAAAGTGTCCCTTTTCGATGCCCCAACTCTGACGCGTTGGCGTTCTAGTATTCCTGCTATTACAGATGATATGTTTCAAGATGTTCTTGAAGCTCCTCAATATGTATCACCCTCAGCTAATAAACTAATACAAATCTACATTTTACATCAATGTTATTTGACCCCCTCCCGTCTCTTTAAAATGGGACAAATATCTCATCCAGGATACCTTAGATGCCCCTGCCCACAGTCAGACTTTTGGCACGATTTGGGTTTGTCCGATTATACAAAACTACTGGAAGGGGGTCTCTTGGTGGAGGTATTGTCTATGCCTGTGCCACTAGTCCCTGAGGTATGCCTTTTTGGCATACTGGACGATGAGCTCTGGCAGCATCATGTCAGAATTTTCCTAAGGGAGTCTCTATTTTACTCCAGGAAGGCTATCGCACTGCGATGGATGGCACCGCGACCTCCGTTGGTGACGATGTGGAGGAAGCTTTTTAACTCCGTCCTTCCCTTTAACCAGATTGTGTACAAGGGGAGAGGGTGTCCTCAGAAGTTACAAAAAGTGTGGGGATCATGGTGTAATTCTCCTGTAAGTCAGTATACAGCCCCTTCTTTGAGAACGGCTTTACATTCCTTTACGCCTGAGGGTAGGGGGACACCGGGAACATCCACTATCCCTCTAATCTGATGTGTTCTTACGAATTGTACTGCCTTAATGAGCATGTGTTTTGCCTGTTGTTAATTGCTTTATGCTGTATTGCTTATTCTTTGTGCATGTATCTGACTTTCAGGTCCTGCCAGACAGTTTGTGGTGTGCGGGCTACACTGTGAGCTCGCTATGGACTGCTGGGGGTGGTATTGTGGCAATTTTCCTTTGGTTTAATCTTTTTGTTTTTGTACCTGTTTCTTCTGTACATCCTGTTGTATGTTTGTGTTTTATTATTGTGTTTGGTACGCACTCTTTAATAAAACAAGTTTAAAAAAACAGCTAAAATGTCAAAACTTGTGTCACTGTCCATATACAGTGCCTTGTGAAAGTATTCGGCCCCCTTGAACTTTTCAACCTTTTGCCACATTTCAGGCTTCAAACATGACCTGATCTGCATAAATTATAATGCCCCCTCAATATATAACCCCCCTATAGTGGCTCTCGCACAGTATAATGCCTCCCTAGTGGCCCCATACAGTGTAATGCCCCTCATAATGTCCCCTTCCAGGTTGCCCCCCCCATTTTCATGTCCCCCTCCAGGTTGCCCCCACAGATTTATGTCCCCCACCACCTAGGTTGCCCACACAGTATCATGTCCCCCTAGTTCACAGGTTGCTTTCCAGCTGTGTAAGGCTAGTAGCAGTTGGAAAAGTAGTCATGCTGAAAAAGTAGTCGCCAAATTAAAAGAAAAATGCCCCCCAGCACCATTCCTTTAGGATTACAGGCCGGCTCCAGACCATGTTCTGTTCTATGACAGCCGGTAGCCTTATGAAGGCTTCCAGGCCTGTCATAGGAATATTACTATTGAGGCTGGTCTATGACCAGCCTCAATAGTAACCTAGCGAAAGTCCCATAAACTGCAAAACAGTTGTATTGCAGTCTATGGGACCTACAATAAAAAGATTGCAGGTTCAAGCCCCTTAGAGGGGCTAATAAGGTGCCAATTTTTGGTACTACTATGGGCAACAAAACACTGAACTTCAGTGAATTTATCAGAAGGTTGTGCTGCCTTGTTGCTGGAAATACAATAATGACTGCAATGCCAGTACTCGGCGCTCACCAGCGTACTATTCCTTTTAGCAGAAATAGTTGCTAGCTTGCTTATTTACATTCTGCAGTTCCTGTTTTCTCATTTCCTTTGATTTACATTCTGCTGTATTCCTGCTGCTGGGTCAGCCAATAGGGTGGGTGTGCCCCCTACTTCTTATTAACTTGTAGGATTAATAAGTAAACCTGTGAGCTCTCCTCAGCCAATGACAAGCAGCTCCTGCCAATTTTAGTGTGCTGTGTGCATGACCTCTGCCCATTCTTGACTTGTGAATCTGAGCTACCTGTCCTGACCTATTGGCTTTCACACCGGTGTCACTCTGGCCTTTAGCCAACTGCCACCTACACGGGAACTACGCTGAGTGATCATGACCTGGTAGTTTCCCCACAGCGAAGACCAGATCCCTATGGGGGTTAAAGGGTGAAAACCACGGAGGCTACTATGATAACCCCCTTGGGAGTGGCCCAAAGTCAAACTGGTTAGGTGGCATAGTGGGTCCACGATCCACTGCCCGTTACAATGACAGTTAAAGGTGGCACATTGTATGCACCAAAAGATCTGAAGTATAATCAATAACAGTGAGAACTCAAATGCAGTCAACAGTGGTAATAAAATTGCTGCAGAAAATACAGTAACATAACCACAAATGTGGATGGTGCTTGCACATAGTATCCAACAAAATGAGAACAACCATGCGTCCATTTCTATCCCCACTAAGTGGCAGCAATCATGCCAAAGGTCTTGTGATCATCTTTCTTCTCTGGCTTGTTGTAATCTCTTAAAGGGCAGCCACTTTTCTGAGCAATTTTCTGGAATTTCAGACCAAATTAAATTAGTGCTTAGTCATTTTGCTCATCTCTAGACATAATCTTTTGGTCAAATGACGATTCCTTTCTCTCCTAGATAAGCCCATGGGACCAAATTACATGGCTTCCCATGAGGTGTGACATTCACAAAAGATCAAAGCTAAATGAGGACACTAGTGGGTACATTCCCTACCTTGAGACCTTTCCCAGAAACAGACATCTGTTTTGGTTGCTAGAAATATTCCATTTTTAAGAAAAAAGCTGAGGAAATATCTTGACTAGCTAATTCATCCTTGATGTGGCCAGATTCCTTTGTAGAAAGCCACCACCAGAGCCCTATTGTTCCATGCCAATTCTGACGTCAAAGTGCAGGACTTGATACCATATTGATTGAGTGACCCTCATTACAAACAGCGCAGTGCAAAAGCTTCAGAGAAGTTACAGTGCCTTGCGAAAGTATTCGGCCAACTTGAACTTTTCAACCTTTTACCACATTTCAGGCTTCAAACATAAGGATATAAAATTTTAATTTTTTGGTGAAGAATCAACAAGTGGGACACAATTGTGAAGTGGAATGAAATTTATTGGTTATTTTAAACTTTTGTAAAAAATAAAAAAATGAAAAGTGGGGCGTGCAATATTATTCGACCCCTTTACTTTCAGTGCAGCAAACTCACTCCAGAAGTTCAGTGAGGATCTCTGAATGATCCAATGTTGTCCTAAATGACTGATGATGATAAATATAATTCACCTGTGTGTAATCAAGTCTCCGTATAAATTCACCTGCTCTGTGATAGTCTCAGGGTTCTGTTTAAAGCGCAGAGAGCATCATGAAGACCAAGGAACACACCAGGCAGGTCCGTGATACTGTTGTGAAGAAGTTTAAAGCCGGATTTGGATACAAAAAGATTTCCCAAATTTTAAACATCCCAAGGAGCACTGTGCAAGCGATCATATTGAAATGGAAGGAGAATCAGACCACTGCAAATCTACCAAGACCTGGCCATCCCTCTAAACTTTCATATCAAACAAGGAGAAGACTGATCAGAGATGCAGCCAAAAGGCCCATGATCACTCTGGATGAACTGCACAGATCTACAGCTGAGGTGGGAGAGTCTGTCCATAGGACAACAATCAGTCGTACACTGCACAAATCTGGCCTTTATGGAAGAGTGGCAAGAAGAAAGCCATTTCTCAAAGATATCCATAAAAAGTCTCGTTTAAAGTTTGCCACAAGCCACCTGGGAGACACACCAAACATGTGGAAGAAGGTGCTCTGGTCAGATGAAACCAAAATCCAACTTTTTGGCCACAATGCAAAACGATATGTTTGGCGTAAAAGCAACACAGCTCATCACCCTGAACACACCATCCCCACTGTCAAACATGGTGGTGGCAGCATCATGGTTTGGGCCTGCTTTTCTTCAGCAGGGACAGGGAAGATGGTTAAAATTGATGGGAAGATGGATGGAGCCAAATACAGGACCATTCTGGAAGAAAACCTGTTGGAGTCTGCAAAAGACCTGAGACTGGGACGGATATTTATCTTCCAACAAGACAATGATCTCAAACATAAAGCAAAATCTACAATGGAATGGTTCACAAATAAACGTATCCAGGTGTTAGAATGGCCAAGTCAAAGTCCAGACCTGAATCCAATCGAGAATCTGTGGAAAGAGCTGAAAACTGCTGTTCACAAACGCTCTCCATCCAACCTCACTGAGCTCGAGTTGTTTTCCAAGGAAGAATGGACAAGAATTTCAGTCTCTCGATGTGCAAAACTGATAGAGACATACCGCAAGCGACTTGCAGCTGGAAACGCAGCAAAAGGTGGCGCTACAAAGTATTAATTTAAGGGGGCCGAATAATTTGGCACGCCCCACTTTTCAGTTTTTTATTTTTAACAAAAGTTTAAAATATCCAATAAATTTCGTTCCACTTCACGATTGTGTCCAAGTTGTTGTTGATTCTTCACCAAAAAAATTAAAATTTTATATCCTTATGTTTGAAGCCTGAAATGTGCAAAAGGTTGAAAAGTTCAAGGGGGCCAAATACTTTCGCAAGGCACTGTATAGCCAAGTTCCTTTAAGATCCTCTGACGTGTAGCCTGGAAGGACTGGTCCCCTTGCTCCCAAAGAGGTGATGCCCAGGCCACAGATTCTTGTATGAAAAAATTCTGTCAGAAGTTGCTGTGAACACAGGTTAGTGGTTACTATACAGGAGTTCATTCCCAACACCCACAAGGGTCAGTTGTTTGTATGGGGAGCCAATTTACCTATCAGTATATTTTTGGCATGTGGGTGGAAACCCATGTAAACACGGGGAGAATATACAACCTCCATGCAGATGTTTCCCTTGGTCAAATTCAAATATTAAATTAGTACAAATATTAAACAAATAACTGAAATGGCAGTTACATTTGAAACACAAAGTATAATATATAAGAAATTTGCACAATTTTCATTCTCAAATTATTAGGCATTATTTAAATAAGATTGGATTACCACAAAGGGATTTGTGAACATTGTAAGACTACTCATAAACGTCCTTTACTGTTTGGATCTACTGAATGACACCTTACTTAACACATTAATTGTATATTTAGTAATAGGTATATTTATTTATTAAATATTTACTTACTACAATAGTAAAATGTCCTCTCTTGCTCTCCAGGTATTTTGGGCCTTACAGCTTGTTACCGTGTTAGTTCCAGGAGCGGTTTTTCATCTCTATGCAGCCTGTAAGAGTATTGATCAAGAAGATATTCTACAGAAGCCAGTTTACACTGTTTTTTATATCATCTCTGTACTGTTAAGGATTACTTTGGAAGTAGTAGCTTTCTGGTTACAGAGTCATCTTTTTGGCTTTCAAGTAAATCCAATCTTTAAATGTGATGCAGGAAGCCTAGATAAAAAATATAATTTTACCAGATGTATGGTGCCAGAGCACTTTGAGAAAACAATCTTTCTAATTGCTATGTATACATTTACTGTAATTACAATGGTATTGTGTGTAGCAGAGATTTTTGAGATTTTGTGTAGGCGGTTGGGATTCCTAAATACTCTAAATCAGTAGTGTACAGTATGTGTGTCACCTACTGTGCTTCTGGTGCTCATATAAGTAATGATGCCTTACATGCAACAAAGCATGTCATATCTGCAAATTTACTGCAGCATTTTATGGCGGCTATATTATATGTGGCAGCATTGACAGCATGTATCTGACTGTAAATATATGTACCTATGCGGTAATATCAATTTGTATACATAGAATGATTGTGGCTGAAAGATTGCAGGAAAAGTACTGTACGAAGGCTGGACTGCAAGGTACAGTAGATGATAAAGTAGTATTAATATTTACATGACATGTAGAAAAAAAAGGTTTATTGCTGTGATAAAATAGTTTAATTTTTTTTTAACATTAGGGGAGACCAGCAGAAAACATTTCTTCCTTTTACAAAAGATGCTTTAGATAGAATTCTTACCACTCAGTGAACATCCCCCTCAATATGTACTACAGTATTCTTGGATGTTATATAAATTCTTAAAATCAGTGTAATTAATAATAAGCCGAAGAATATGAATTTAACATATGTGTATAATATTTAAATGCAGAGTAGACAAAAACAAATTTACAGTTTTTCTATTTTCCACATACATTGCCATGTAAACTGTTTATTATTTTCTTATCTAAATGTTTCTCTATACTATTACAAAAACTGTTCAATATGTCAGCCAAGTCAATGGCACATTCTCGAACAATTATATAGGATCACAGCCTATTTCATTTTAGGTTTGGAACTCTAGTCAGTAATTTCTGTAATCATAATAGCAATTAAAAAGGAATATACAACATAAAATGCAATTTTGCAGTGAATTATCATACCATTCTGAGAGTCAGAAAGCCAAGCATTGTGACATTGTAAGCCTGAATGACTGATCTTTTTAATTAAATAAGAATAACTTAGTGGGGCAGATTTATTAAGACTGGCGTTTCCTACCAAGAATGGAAATGTACACCAGTCAGGAACTGGTATAGTTTTCCTTCATTACTCAGGCCCGAAATCTGGGGTGAGTTATGATAAATATGTCGGGACGAGGTGTCTCCACTGCTTCCCTCCCTCTGCCCCACTCCACCCACATTTGAGGAAAGTGTCGATCGAGGTACAGAACAGGTCTTGCGCCAAAGATGCCATTATCACCCATTTACACCAGAAAATTTCCCCAGTATGTTTTTTCTACTTTTAATTGCCGACATTTGAATTGTATTGTCATTAAGATGCTGTGTTACATTTTTTGCTTGTATCCCTGAATTTTTTTATTAGCAAATGAGTTAAAATGCAAAACATGGAAGGTTTTCAATGACTATATCGCTTTCATAGGTTTCTGTCAATTAATCAGTAAAAAGTGACAGAAACAAGCAAAAACAGGTATAAAACGGGCCACTTACTAGAGATTTTGGACGGCTGAAAAGGTTGATTTATACCATAGTCTGCAGTCTGAAACTTTCAGTGGCATAAGCAACCATGATAGACACTGTTACAGGCAAGTATCTGTTGAAAAGTTGATCGATCTGCTGTGTTGGATTTTTCAGGTGCTGTAGTTTGCAAGTCATTCATGCCCAATGTCAGATTTGCATTCCATTAGTAGAATATCAGACCAGGACCCAATAAAGACAAAGAGTAAGCAGCAGTTTGCAATTCATTTGAACCATGTCCAAAATGGAAGCCTTCAAAGACCAACCATTGAAGAAATAACTAACCAGGATTAGATTGTATGGTTTGTCCTAATCTTTGAAATCTACCTTAATAATATTTTCACTTTTTAAAGCCACAATAACTAGATACAACAAACACAATTTATGACATTATCACAACAGTGAAGATGACCACCATTAACTTGCTAATGTGGCCAAATAATGGAGATCATCATGTTTTCTGTATGTGGTGGATGTAGTTAGTCATGCCTCAGTTAATCATAAATATTAGTTTCCCAACATACATTTTACCTTAGTGATTTATTGTTTTTGATGTTAGATTTTAATGTTTAGTTCTGTGACCTTCTGGATTCTTTATCAAATATCCATCCAACTTGTTTAAAAATAAAGGGCAACTCTTCTTTCAAGCTAGTTTTTTTAACTGCTATTGTTTCAAGTTGTAATCTCAGGAACAGTCTTTATATGTGAACATTGTTTTTTTTATTTATTGACACGTCTTGGGTATTTTTTAATTTAAATGTATGAAAAAATAAAAACAAATATTTATAATTTTAAATATTTTTTGATGTTGTGTTTATAAACATTAAATTATGTCTGATTTATTTGACTCCAATGAAATGAATTTGCTGGTGGTGTCTATCATATTTTGCACAAATATACCTTTATTGCTGCTTGTAAACCATATGCTTTGAATAATAATGTTATGGAATTGCCACTGGAACAATTCACAAGAAATGCAGGAAATGGCAAATATCAGAGAGCAGTACAACAAGCAACCTAAATCTCACACTGTGCTGGGAGATAGTTTTAAGGCACCCCAAACATTCTTCATCAGAGCCCGCTGCAAAGCCAGTTAGACTTAAGCTGAATTCAGCCCCAGGTTAACGTCCCAGTAGCTAAGTGCAAGAAATAGATGCTCTGCAATCTGAATACAAAACAAAACCGTACTACTTACTAGGCAGATCAAAAGGAGAGCTGAATCAAAATAGTAAATGTATCCAGGCTGTGGTCAATCCAAGATGTCAAAGTCAACGCCAAAATCAGAAGACAAGATAATAACAAACAGATATGATCAGAGTTCTGGAACCAAAATCATTCAACAAAATCTACCAATTCTCTATCAGGATGATGTTCTCGCAGAGATTCTAAAACATGGCTATAGTTTTGTGGCAAAGATAGGCTGCACTCTGGGCTACTTATTATCTCCCAGTTTATTCCTCTCCAAACCTCCTTCTTTCACTTGGCTTGACATTGTTAATTTTCATAAATGTGGTTTAGAAAGGTGCAAAATGTGTACATATGCCTCACATTAAAAATGTTTTACATCAAGTGATAATGTGTTCTCAAAATCAATTGCAACAGTCAACATGTTATATACATTGTTGAGTGCAATAATTGCAATCTGAAATACATGGGGTGTACCAACAGGAATGTAAAAACTAGAAAATCTGAACATATCTTTAACATTAATAAAGTTGGAGTTCAAAATATTTCAGGGGCGTCAAAACATTTTGCAGTCTGACATCACAGCAGTTTACATTCTTTTTGTTATAGAAAAAGTGTCTAAACCGATGAGGGGAGGTAATTGGCGAATGGAGTTATTGCGTAGGGAAGCGGTTTGGATTTTCCAATTTAACTCTAGAACACCATCAGGTTTAAATTATAAATCAGATTTATTATATCATTTCTGATGTACTCAGCATTGCCCCAATGTTAATAGGGCTGCTATATCCATACATCATTGTATAATAATATTATTATTATGCTATTATAATATTCTCATTTTGTCTCAATACATCTACAGTTTGTTTGTATATGTATTTTTCAAGCATATGTTTATTAACTTACATCAGCTTTCTAAAAATTGTGTGTATTAAGAATTTACTGGTTATTTATTACATACGAACAGGTTCTTAAATATTACTTGCTCATTGTGCTGAATTCAGTATGCACCCTGGTGTCAGAGATATCGGTGCCGTTAGTTTCAGCACTGGTATCCCTCCACTGTTAAAAAGACAGGCTTTACATCCTAAGGTCATTGTGGGGCTGTGAGGAACACCCACCTGACAGTACAAGTCAAGCCATAGTGTTCTGCAGGAGCAGGCCAAAAGTGGCTGGATGTTGGAGCTGGTGCATCAGCAGGTGAGGTGGTGTTATTAACTCGCAAGATCTGGCTCCCAGAAATACCCCCACTGGGAGAGTATTTGTACCCCCTAATCTTCGCCTTTGTGTTCTGGAGGAGATTCATTGTTCTACTCTAGCGGGACATCCTGGAATCGCTGGTACTAAACATCTTCTCTCCCGCTCATGCTGGTGGCCCCTCTGGTCTCGGGATGTACATGAATTTATATCTGCCTGTTAAATGTGTGCTAGGACAAAGATACCTAGGGGGTTTCCAGAGGGCCTCCTTCATCCTCTCCCTATACCCAAAAGACCATGGTCCCATCTTCCAATGGACTTCATAACCGATTTGCCTTGTTCCCAAGGGAAAACAGCAAAATGGGTGGTGGTAGATAGATTTTCTAAGATGTGTCATTTTATACCCCTAAAAAAGCTTCCAAGTGCTTGACTTTTAGCCTCGCTTTTCATAAATCACATACTTTGCCTGCATGGTGTACCAGAAAATATTGTATCTGATCATGGAGTACAATTTGTTTCTAGATTTTGGAAGGAATTTTGTGGTCGTCTGGGGGCCTCTCTGTTTTTCTCTTCCGCATTTCATCCTGAGACCAATGGACAGACGGAGAGACTCAATCAGACTCTTGAGCAATACTTGAGGTGTTTTGTGTCCGATGCCCAAGAGAAATGGAAAAAGTTTCTCCCCCTGGCAGAGTTTGCGATAAATAACAGGGTGAAATCCACCACTAAAATGTCTCCTTTTTATTGCCACTATGGCTTTAATCCCAGGTACTCGTCTCTCCCTAGCACTGAATCTGTAAATCCCACCGCTGAACAAACTTATCAGTGACTGTGCACAGTCTGGGCCCAGGCTCTGCTGAACCTGGTAAAAGCCCAGGAGTATCAGAAACGCCAGGCAAATAAAAGACGTTTACCTGGTCCCGAATATAAGGTGGGAGATCGAGTTTGGTTATCCACTAAGAATCTGTGTCTTAGGGTTCTGTCTGGAAAATTCGTACCATGCTACATTGGACCGTATGTCATTACTGAGATCATAAATCCTGTCTCATTTAAACTACAACTTCCCAGGTCATTACGAATTCACAATGTTTTCCACAAGTCCCTTTTGAAAAAGTATATCACACCTGTCCTAACATCTTCCAGTCCACCAGCGCCTGTGGTGGTTCAGGGGTAACTGGAGTATGAGGTGGAGAGAGTTCTGGATTCCCGCTGGGTGCAGAATTCTCTCCAGTACCTTGCACACTGGAAGGGTTATGGCCCTGAGGAGCGGACGTGGGTCTCTGGCAAAGACCTTCATACTCCGCGTCTAATTAGCCTCTTCCTTCAAAGCCTGGCTTGTCTGTTGAGGGTCCAGTGGCCCCTCGTAAAAGGGGGGGGGGTACTGTACCATCTTTTCTCGTTCAGATTTCAGCGCCATCTTCTGGCCGCAGGCTACCGTGCAGGTGGCGTGTCCATTTAGAATCCTCTGCTCCTGGGCCTACGGCTGTTTTGGCACAGCTGAGTATTCGTTGCAGTGTGCCAGTCCAGCTAGGGCTATGAGTTCCTCTGGTTTCTAAAGAGTTAACCTTTGGTGCTCATTTGATTGACATCCTTCCTTGCCAATCAAGTCTGGGGAGGATTCCTGATACCCTTTAAATAGTTTTCCAACGCTCTCTTGGTTGCTTGATATTAGTTTCTCTGAGCGTGCTAAGCGTTATACTGTTCCCTCTGATAATCTATATTCTGACCTTGGCTTTTCCCTTTCACTATTCTTCTGGTTCTGTTTTTGTACTTCGCTGTCTGACTTGTTCTGACCCTTGGCTCTCTTAATTACTTGTTCCTGTTTGTTTGTCTTTCTGCATTTTGTGTATTCACTTGTATTATAGGAAGTGACCGTAGCCCAGTTGTCCTTTACCGCTTAGGGTAGTTGAAGCAAGTAGGTAGGGATGGGGGGGGGTGTCAAGCATCAGGACTCACTGTCTCTGTTGTTCCCCTTCCTCCCAGGTTCCAGCAGCAGCTACTGGGGAATTGCTTAATTGTCAATTCCCTAACAGGTGCCCCCTTTTTCTTTGCTCCAAACAACATGGGCTTATGAGGAATCAGTCCAGTCTAGTCAGCTTTTATAAAGAAGTCACTTCTAGCCTGGACCTTGGTAATGCTGTAGATGTAGTTTCAAAGGCTTTTGAAACTGTAACAAATAAAAGGTTGTCATGCAAAATGAGAGCATTGGGAAAACGTAAGCATTTGGGTTCACAAATGGCAGACTGATAGGAAACAGAGGGTGTTTGTTAATGGTAAATACTCAGACTGGATCACAGTCACCAGTGGGGTGCCACAGAGGTCAGTATTGGGTCTTCTTCTTTTTAATACTGTATGTTTATTAATGACCTGGTAGATGGTTTACAGAGGATGGTGTACATATTTGCAGATGATACTAAACTCTGTAAAGTAATTAAAACTGAGCAGGGTAATAGAATATTACAGGGGGATCTAGGGAAGCTGGAAGCATGGGCAGAGTCTTAGCAAAATTTAATGTAGAAAAATGTAAGGCTATGCATTTTGGTCGAAGTAATAAAATCTATGATTATGTACTTAATAATAACTTACTAAGTAAAACTGACGCTGAAAATGACTCTACTGGACAGTAAGCTTACCTTTAGTAACCAGTGCCAGGCTGCTGCTGCCAAGGCAAATAAAATCAAGTTTCAAAAGAGGTATAGATGCTCATTACAAGAACATAGTTGTGCCTCTACACAAATCACTAGTACAGCCACATATAGACTACTGTGCGCAATTTTGGCCATCTGAGTCAAAAAAAGGACACAACTGAACTAGATAGGTTGAGAACAGACGAGGGCGAACAAGATTATTAGGGGAATGGGTGGACTGGAGTACAAGGACAGATTAACTAACTTGGGGTTATTCAGTATAGAAAAAAAGACGTCTACGAGGAGACCTAATAACAATGTACAAATACATGAAGGGACAGCACAAAGAACTTTCTAATGATCTTTTTACTCCTAGGCCAGTGACAGTCACAAAGGGACATCCTCTACGTCTAGAGGAGAGAAGATTTCACCAACAACATAGACAGAGATTCTTTACAATAAGAGCAGCGAGACTATGGAACTCACTGCCCAACGAAGTGGTGATGGTGGATTCATTGTGCAAGTTCAAAGAGGGCCTGGATGCCTTACCTGAAAGGAAAAATACTACAGGTTACCGGTTTAGGCTTTTGGTGAAGGCAAGTTGATCCAGGGTTTTATACTGATTACTGAATTTGGAGTTGGGAAGGAATTTTTTCCCACAGACATGGGGCAACTGACATCACCCTCATGTTTTTTTTTTGCCTTCCTCTGGATAAACACTGTAGGTTTATAGCTTGTACTTTATAAACCTGTGTCTATATTCAATCTGTTACTATTTGGGGGGGTCACAATGTAATGGGGAATATTGTGTGGGAGACACTATGGGGTCATTGTATTGTATGGGGGGGGGTCAAAATGAAGTATTATATTGTGTGGGGGACACTATGGGGTCATTATATATTATTACTATTTGGGTCCATTATAGCTTATACTGTGTGCAGGCACTATGAGTACATTATATTGAGTGGGGGCCACATTGGAGCACTATGCTGTAAGGGAGTCACTATGTGGCTGTATATTGTGTGGAGTCACAATGAGGCATTACACTGTGTTGGGGACACTATAGGGTCAGTATATTGTGTGCATACGTTATAAAGGCATTATATCGAGCGAGGGCCACAATACTGTGGGGTCCGTACTAAGAGGGGATTATACTGTGTGGGCCATATCAAGGTGGCATTATACTGTAGGATCCATATCAAGGAGGCATCATACTATAGGGGCCATATTAAGGAGGGTATTATACTGTGGGGCCATATTAAGGGGGACATTATAACGTGGGGGCATTATGATGTGTCACAAAGGAACATGGTTGGGAATGGGCAGCTTCAAAGTGATCATGGGTGCATCTAGAGGGATGGATTACAATATGTAAATTTGCCACAGTGCTCTGTGTGGCTTTTGTCCCTTTCAGTCCATGTGAACAGAGTGTAGGGAACTGCCATTTCTACTAGTATATAATGTATCTGGCTTCTTTGCCCCTGCAGTTTGGCCTCAGAGACCCCAGGCATTTAGTGCAAGTTTTGTTTTGTAAATACAGTGAGTCAGACACATGTGAGGCAGAGCTGCTGGGGGGAGAGATGTGAGCAGAGCTGCTGGGACAGACATGTTATGTCTGGGGGAGTCTAAGAGCCACTTGTTCCTCTTTACTTCACAGTATATAGTTAGGTATGTGTTACCCCCTATATACTCACAGGACCTAGCTAGTAACCGTAGTTAGGGATCCATATATATATATATATATATATATATAGTTCAGGGCAGTGATAGGTTAGGCTTCCGAAGGCCAACTAGCTAGTTAGAGGCCCGGTGGCACTAGTAGTTTAGCTGGCAGGTTAAGGACTCAGTGTTAGGGTAGTCAGGCCTGCATCTACTGCCGTCACCGTCGCCCTGTTTGCTGCCTGTGAAGAATCTCACCATCATCATCATCTCCTGATCGGCTGTCTGTCATCTCCTGGAAGAATCCGAGGATCCACAGTCATCCACAGGGGCCCCTGCATCTCTTCTGTTGCCTGGAGGTATTGTGCACTGGACTCTTGCTATATATTTATATATATACCCGGGTATATAACCTGAGACGGTTGAGGA